>VZSZ01010958.1:58445-88176 GCA_013398815.1 Ibidorhyncha struthersii | reverse complement strand
GTTCCACCCCCCCTGCCATGGGCAGGGACACCACCCACGAGACCAGGTTGCTCAAAGCCCCATCCAGCCTGGTCTTGAGCACCTCCAGGGATGGGACATCCACAACTTCTCTGGGCAACCTGTTCCAGTGCCTCAACACCCTCACAGTGAAATAGGATCAGAGTGAGCAAACCCTGCACCCCAAAAGCTGTTGAATAGTGCCAGAGGAGGCATTGCTGGTATTTTGATAAGAACTTCATGACAAAATTGTTCTTAAAACTAGAACATTTCTNCCAATTCCAGGGACTTGCACATGAAAGGGTTGGGGAAAAAAAAAAAAAAAAAACAAAAACCAAAGAAACACCAAATTTTTTCCAACAACAAAAAAAAAGCATGGAAAATTCATGACCTAAACATAGCCCTAATGTTCTTAATCAACACACTTGGAGCAGAGATCATGCTCAGAGCAGTGCTGAGAGTCTTGTTTCCTTGCAGCCACCTAGCTGTTTTCATGGCACACGGGGCGGATGAGCTGGCCCTACATTTATCCACCTGCCTGGACAGCAGCTCTCCCTCTGGGGGAATTGGTGAGCCACGACCCTTCCTGGCTCCCGCCCCTGCAGCTGGCCCAGAGGCAGGGAGGTCTAAGCCCTCCTGCAGAGGTGTCCCACAGGCGGGCAGCACTTAACCTCTGCAAGGAAAGAGCACGTATGGCCAGTGGACGATAAACGAGGTGAGTCTGCCGCGGCACACAGGCGTGCTGCCAAAGGGCTAAGGAAGGCTTGCGTTGAAAGACACGTTGAACTGCTCACCCCATGGCGCTTAGAGCCTCATGGCTGGCACCTTTGCAGAGACCAGAACAGCCTATTTGAAGACTCTTTTCTGTCTCCACTTCACTACTTAAGATGGAGTTCTGGAGATAAGTCTGTACTTCCAAAATCCCACTTCATGTATTATTGTCCTTAGAACCGCTGGCTTTTTCTTCTGGCTTAATTCCACAATGAACAAACCCACTTCTCCTGACATCACTTCTTACCCAAGCCTTTTTCTTTTTTTTTTTTTTTTTGTGGTCAAGGAGTGAATGCAAACCCTTTCTCGGATTGACGGGGTGTTCAAGTGATCTCAGATTTTCTCCATGATGATGTCCTCACTTAGCTGTTGGGATTCTCTATTAATTAAGCAGTGAATTCTGCATGATTCCTCAAGTTCAGCATGATTCTTCATCCATCCCCTGTTGAAATTACTCTGCTTTTGAGGTTCCTGGGTCCAAAATGGCCTTGGTGCTGCAGGTCAGGATACATCTTTTTTCTTTTCCTTTTTTTTTGACTTTTTTCCCCCTCCCCTTCCTTACTGTCTGGGGTGACAAGCTGTGGATAAAAATGTCCAGGAAACTGTCAGCCCAAATAAACTGCTATTATATATCCACCTACCCCAGTGCAAGTCCTTTCAGTGTTACTACTTGGCTTCAGTTCTCTGTCAGCCATCAGGATAGCTTCATTTTCCTGTTTTTGAGGGTTGAGTAAATTCATCTTCCTACATCTATACCCCAGCAAATCTGGAGTATCCACTTTCAGAAATACTTCTGAGAGGTCTCAGCTCCAAAAACTTTTTAATTTCTAATTCTATTAATAGGGAACATTTACAGAATTCCACATTCTGCTACAAGAACAACATTGAGGTGCTGGAGCATGTCCAAACAATGAAGCTGGTGAAGCGTCTAGAGCACAAGTCTTGTGAGGAGCGGCTGAGGGAACTGGGGTTGTTTAGTCTGGAGAAAAAGAGGCTGAGGGGAGGCTATCGCTCTCTACAACTACCTGAAAGGAGGTTGTGGCAAGGTGGGGGTTGGTCTCTTCTCCCAAGTAACAAGCAATAGGACAAGAGGACATGGCCTCAAGCTGCACCAGGGGAGGTTTAGATTGGATATTAGGAAAAGTTTCTTCACTGAAGGGGTTGTCAAACATTGGAACAGGCTGCCCAGGGAAGTGATGGAATCACCATCCCTGGAGGTATTTAAAAGATGGGTAGACATGGTGCTTAGGGACATGGTTTAGTGGTGGTGTTGGCAGTGTGAGGTTGATGGTTGGACTCAGTGGTATTAAAGGTCCCTTCCAACCTAGACAAATTCTATGATTCTATCTTTTCTGAGGTCCTTCATCTAGGTTCTTCAATATTGGGGCTCAGAAGATTGTGTGTGCTCCAGGTCAGCCAGTGTTCAGAGTAACTGACATCCTTTGGAAATGAGAAATTTAGGAGCTGTTGGTCAGTGTTTCTAACAGGAGTATGAGCATTTTTTCATGTACATACAGTGCTTGTTAAAATGACTCCAGGGAGATATTTTCTTTCAGGTTGCGGGTGGCTGACAGCAAGGTACTATGGTTTTGGCAAATGTTTCTGCACCTTTTTTTTTTTTTCTCTCATTTAAGAAGTATGCTATATATATAGTCTAAGGGCATAGCCTCTGCACTGAAATGAGTTGAATTTTTTTCCCACCATTTTGTTCTTCCCTGACCCCATTCCATATATACTTTGTCCTAAGGGCAATTGCCATCTGGAATGTGCTCCACTAGCAGAGCCAGTCTAAGGACAAGGACGTACCAGCACCCCTCCAGATCCACTTGGAAAAGGGAGAGTCATATACTCAGGTCAGGCACAAATACCTGGAACCTGGTTTAGCAAGTGCAGCACCCAAATGAGACAACTCTCATTGCAGAACAGATTCTTCCTCCTACAGAGAGATACATTTCTTGTTCTCCTCCTGCTTCCAGACCTCTTCCTTCCTGCTTCTCCTTCTATTTCTCAAAAATCTTGACATGGTTTTCAGGCCATCCTCCTCACCCACTTCTCTTTCGGGGATGCTCCAATGGCACTCCTCTCTCTCTACTTTTCTCTTTGTGGGCAGCTGCTGGCTGATCCCATTTACAGCAAACATCTCTCTGCAGGTGACACAGCTGGTTTAACTTTCTTCTGGACCTCTCTGCTCTGTTCAGTCCAGGCCTATTTTGCTGACATAATGTATAATTTGCTGTATAATTATCAGCTCCCAGAATGACTAATGGAGACCTCAGCCAAGCCTTCTCCTGGCCTTCTTCCTTTGTGGGGAAAGATTGTGCTGGCCACCCCATGCTGCCAGCAGTCAGAGCCCTAGAACTGGGGATATGCTTCAAGTCATGACTCACATCCTCAGATTCTTCCTGTAACTTGCCTAAATACAGATATAGACATGTCAGACATCATATGTATCAAATATATTTATTTGTGGCTTAACTCTTCTATGAGACGCAGTTTCACCCTCCACCACTTACCCAGAACTGCTGCCCAGGCTCACATCGATGCCTTCAGCATCCTTTTCTCTGGCTTCGAGTTAGCTGTGCCCTAGAAACGCTGCTTTGGGAATGGCTTTTGTGTTAATCTTGCCTCCTAGCACCCACTTTGGACCACGAAGGGCCAGTAGCAGCCTTTTGTCCCAGGAAAGCCATCTGGTGCGAGTGTAAGGGCTCTCAGACCCTCCATGGTAAAGCCAGGAGGGAAGTCACAAACAGGTACCAAATACGACTGTCCTTTCCACCTGAGGCCATTACATACAACAAGGTATCTCAGCGTTCTCTTACCACTCAAAAAAAATCTTGGTGCCTGTTCTGAGCGAGGAACTGGCATGGACCAAGCAGGGCTGGGAGATGCTCTTGTGAGGGGTCATTGCTCTTCAGGACAGAGGAGGCTGTGGGAGGCCAGGCAGAGGAGGACCAGGGGACTGCTGCTGCTGTGAGTAACAGGAGTGCCTTAGCCCAAGGAGTGCCTCAGCCCGAGGAGTTCCTCCGGGGTCAGCTTAGTGAGGATGGCTGCTCACACAGCACTGATTCCTAACAGGTGTCACGAGGGCAGTTTGAATACTCTTCAGCCAACGCAATTGACTCATCAGATAGCATTGCCTGGGTTTTGGAAAGGTGAAAAATCAAAATCAGGCTCCTAAGCCAAGCAATGCCACTAATGACCTCAGATCTGTAACAATTAAGGGAGTAATGGCCTTTTTGTTCTGGCTTTGCACATCATGCAATGAGCTCTTGATCCATGGCTACAAGTCCTAAGCAATAAAGTAATACAAATAATTAATAATAATAATAATGAGTTGGGTTTCATTATGTGTCTTGCACTGCATAAAATCCCCTGTGAGCAGTTACCGCCTGTGAGAATATTTAATGTCTTACTTCAATTTGAAAATGTAGTGCAAATGACAATGCAATAAACCAAAGAACTTCATCAACTTCTAATTGAAATTAATGAGAACTGAACTACTGCATTGTGCATAAAAAAAGAGACTTCTTCCCTGGCCCTAAAAAGGGTTTGGCTCCAGGGGTGGTGTGGCTCAGTTTGAATTATCTTCTTTTTCTACCTCAAACACTGGTTTTATTGCAGAAAGCTAGTCCTACTTCAGGCAGCCAGCAAATATCACGTGGAGTAAAAAGTTAGGTTTTTCTCTCTATTCCAGCAGAATTGTTTTTCCCTATATGTGTATCAGATCCGTAAGAAATGATGGCCATCTGTATTTTGGGAGACTAGAGCAGAAAATACATTCCTCACCTACAAGACCATTTTCTACAATACTGCTTCAGAAATTTATGCATAGACCAAATCTTAATGAAAAAGACTCTGTTATATCAAGGTCATTTTATGCCTCTGCGACAGAGGTATAAAGGTTAGGAACGGCATCAGGCAGAAGCGCAGTGCACTGAGGCATGCCAGTGTGTTTGTCAAAATGGCTGTGGAAGCCCCTTTCCCATCCCCTGGCAGCACAAGTGAGGAACGGAGATGGCTGCTGCTGGTCATTGCGTTTTATTACCATGCCATAACACAGGCAAATATGATTCTCCGTGCTAACATTTGGCACCAGTACGATTTCACAGACCCCTAACGACTGCAGTGGGGCACAGCTCAAGCCACTCAGCTCCAGGTAACTGAAGTATTGTCTTCATAGTTACATGTAATATTTACTTTTCTAATAACTTTTTGCTATAAAACCTGATAAAGCAAGAGTTAATATTTTTCTTTACTAGTCTGCACAGCTTTGCAAAGCTCTAAGAATGTCTAACTTGCTCTATGCTTTAGCACAGCCATTTAGATCATTCCACATTACTACACTGCAGCTGTTTGCGTTGCATCTTGTGGGTCACTTGTGAGGAGAAGAGCTGTTACGATGTATTGTGCTTGCCGACAGCAGGCACAAATTAGAAGAATTATACTTGGAAGCATATCATTAAATTTCAAAAAACAGGTTTACTGGAGAAGTCATTCTTCCTATGAGATCACTAAGGCTGCCATTGTCCATAAACTATTTAAAAGAGCAGAATAAAGGGCTACTTAAGGTCTTCAGCTGATAATGCTTAATGCTGCGTTTTGTTGTTCCTTTGTTTCTTATTCTCCTACTTAATAGGGTATTTTTTTCTCAGTGCCAGGAACAATTCTGGTCATGTAAACCTACTTTCAGGATTGTTGGAGAAACCAGATATTTAAATACTAGCTCATCTAATACCTGCAGAGAGACCCAAAGATCTCAAAGCTTTTTGATGACTGCAACATAAATGGATGGTTAGTGTGTGTGACACTGGCCACACAAGCCTCTAAGAAGCTGAGATCAAGTGAGTGTCAGTCTTTACCTCAGATACTGTTGATTTATTTCTTTTGATAGCAGTTATGTACGCTGCTTCTAAAAATAATTCTTTTTCGTATACCATCAGCCTGCACCCTGGGACTAATTCAAAAACCATGAAGTCAGTGGAGATTATTCTAAGCAAAGATAAAAAAGATTCCCTAGAAATAGGATAGGACTTGTGATATTGTTATATTTTACTTCATCCAAATGCGAAGACATAAAAACTACAGCTTCTGTTTTCTGAAAATGTGATTAGTCTTCATATTCCGGAGAATTAGAAAGCGGTGCCCAGAGTCCGCATACTCTTCTCCAAAATGTTTACCCTCTTGGAACTAGAAACACCTTGTCAAAATCCCGTCTTTCATAATGGAATTTACTGCTTCTTGGTGGAGAAGGATGCTTTCTGCAGCAGTATTATGCGCTAACAAGGCATGAATCAATTTACATTTTAATCATAGGGGAGCCAATACCATCAATTGGTGAGAGCGCTTTTACTTTACCTGAACTCAGTCATTGGACTGATCCCAACAGATTTGCCTTTGCAGCGACACTCGCTTTTACCGTGATGTCCCTTGAGTGCTCAGCTTCCATAAAAATAAATAAATTCTTCTGAAATTGTGCTAAATTCATTACCAATGAATCTTCTTTTACTATATGTAATTCTAAATAAAAAGACAGGTTTATTTTAAGCTTTTAACAGACTGTTGTAGTTAATCATGTATATCAGGCAAAGGGCTCGGTTGCTAAGAAAATCTTTGGCATGCTTCCATGGGATTTGTGTGTTATTGACAGAAAAAGTACCAAATGATAGGAACCTCATCTGTTAATTTGAATAGTGAAACAAAACAAAAAAAGAATAGAACTTTTTTCTGCCCAACTTTTGAGTTAATGCAAGCCTAGGCTAAAAATAACATACCTCCTATCAATTTACAGAGTAGATATTTGGCTTTGGAGACCTGATTAAGATTTAAAAGAAATTAAATCCCCATTTCTAGGTGCATAGAACATATGGACCTCTGGTTGCCTTACACTGCCGCACAGAGGTTCCAAGGATGAGCTCAAAGCTAAAATAAGTGTCTAATAGATTTGTTATTTGCAGAAACGCCCAGTGTGCTTGTTACTTCCAGGAGAAATCTCTGTTGCGTTCACGTTTAATGTTCTCCAGAGTGCAGTTGTCTGTCGTGATCAAGCAGAGCTTTCTCCATAGATTTTCCAGCTGTCCCAATTGCCATGGTCCAGAAGAGGGGGAGAAGAGATGGCCTGAGATGGGAAGACAAAGTGGGACCTCCTTTAAAAATCCCTGACACTGCTTGCTTGAAGAACAGACACAGCAGTAGGCAGCCAGGGCTTTAGCTGAATTAAGTCTGCCCAGAGGAACAGATGCCTACTACTGGGTCATAGCTTGGAGAGGAAAATGCTGCTGGGGAAATTCTGCCAGGTGACAAGGTGGACACGGCCAGTGGCAGAGACAGCCAGGATCCCAGCATGGACGTACAGCCCTGCACAGACCAAGATTTAAAGATTAGCTGACCGTGAAAACAACACTTACTCCACTTTGAAACTTTTTTTTTTTTATTTAAGTCTAGACTGGAGTCACCCGGCAGTCAAGAATCAAGCAAAGGGATTAAATCCTATTGACATGTTCTCAGAAACTGTAATTTCGGTTGCTCTGTATTTAGACTCTTGGCTATGCTCCATAATCAGTACATGACCCCGTAACTTACAATTTTGGAAAAAGAATGAGTCCCACAGGTCTACAGGCCAAATAAATAGTGGATTTATTGTGGGAGGATATATTATTTAGTAGGATAACAGAGTTCAATAGAGGAGCATGGTGGTCAAGGAGCCTATTCAGAGAATAAAGTTTCCAAGCACACTGAGAACATTGATCTACAGTGCAATGTTTAGAAAATCCTGTGGAAAGTGAACTGTTCTGAGTGATGATAACTTTATTTTAACTTCTTTAATTCATGTCAGTTTTAGGTATCATTTTTTTATGCCTAGACAAGGAAAATCAACCCTACAGCTGAAGCCTACAGCCATATATGGCACATGTATTGCTCGGTAATTGCCTCCTACAGTGTCCGTTTTCCTGGTGAGAGAAATCTTGATTTTTCGTTTTCTGTCATTTAAATGATTCTTATTTCAATTTAAACACAGAAGGATTTTATAGGCTGAGGAACACATTCTTGCCTCTGGTAACCGTTGAGCTAATTAAGCAGCAAAATATTACTGGACAATGAGGGAATCCTATTGAAGGTAAGAAAACTGAGAATATAAGAGACTGTTATAATTCAGTAATAGCACTGGAGAGAATTATTCATTTGCTGTGGGAGATAAGCAGTCAGTTTTTTTCTGTTTTTTTTCCTGCTTCTATTATTTTATCCACCCCATGACTTTGGGCAAGTCCTCCAACATCTTGGTCCCTCAGTCTTCCCTTTCTGCAAAACAACAAATCAAGCTGCCTTGCTGGAATGTTGGAGGAATGGATGCAGTGCTTTATAAATACGTAATGAGCTCTATTTTTTGCTAGGAGGCAGAATGGACTAATATATATGTATAATATATATATATTTAATGTTTGCCAGTGTACTCGGTATTTTTTCAAGGCAATAAGAGAATAAACTTAAAAGCTACTGTGACATATCTCATTGAGTGTCAGGTTTGTATCAAATATTTGATTCAAGGTTCTCTATGAGTCTGCTTTTAAAGCAGCACTGAGGCAAGGCACATTTGCTTAGCCTGCATATGCCTAGAAAGAAATCAGATATACATTTTTTAAAACATCTTCATTTACTTATGAGAAGAAGATCTTTCTGCAGTACTTCAGGTTTTGTGCCTGCATAACATATGCACACAGCATATGTTTTAATTTTCACTCAGTACAATATTTCAAATTTAAACAAATTAGCCCAAGGCATAAATTACTATCAACCATTTTTTCTCCTGTTTTTTAATACATGCCAGATTGCAGAGAAGCATTACTAATGAAAAGGGCAATCATACCTGAGCGTATTTTATTCACTCCTCATTAAGGACACAATATACCTGTCTTTTTTATTTAGAATTTCACATAGTGAAAGAAAATTCACTGGTAATGGTCTTATCTTGTTGTTTCTTCACGGATTTTTGTAATCGTTGTTTTAAGGGCTTTTTGAGTTGAAAGTGCCATTCAAGCTTTGTTATTCAGGGCTATCCACCTTAAACCTGCCCAATTTCCATGCTCTGTAACCAGGGAATATGGACATGATGGTCTCTGAACTACTACTAAGATAGCTGCTAAAGATAACAAGTCAGAAGGCTTAAATTTACTGTTCAGAAGCCCAGATTTTTAATCCTGTGAAATGGTATCTATTATGTATATTGAACATTTACTCCAGTAAACCCTCTTTCTGCCATGGAAGGCTTAGCTTAACATGGGGTGCTATTTCTCCAGTTATAAATATTCTATGGCAATGCAACCACCAAAGGTGATTGCATCGTTAGTTATATAAAATTTTATGATGAAGCCCCTTTAACTTAATTCAGAAGTCAGAAGCCTCCTCCTGAAAATCCTCTCACTGAAGGGAAATTCAATAGTTACTATTATTGTATGTTATGGAATACTCAGCTATTGCAAATAACTGTGTAAGTCATTTGAAAAGAAATAATGAACAGATTCCTCTTTTCTGTACAGCAAAATGGCCAGTGCTTGAAGACGAGCCCAGGTTTAATGCCCATGTAAAGCAATACCTCTAGTGCCCTACCAAAATTGATTTGGATGTTCCTTCCTCTGTCCACAAGGACTCTTTCGTCACCAGCAGGGCTGACTACGGGACCCTCATGCCCTAAATCTTCTATCTACCTATCTGACCTGCTCACATGAGCCCTCCTCAGTTTGTCTTAAGTGCAATTATCCGTGATGGTTTGAGCAGAATCAATCCAGATCTTTGCCAGTTTGACTCCTGGTGTCAGAAATGGCTTATAAACAGCTCAGCTGGGAGGCTGAGGAGGATAGAAACCTCTGGTGCCAAGAGGTGGGGAAAGGGAGAGAAAGGGAGGTGTGTCTGTATTGAGGGGTATGCAAAGGGGAACGAGGGTGGGAGAATAGCTGGGGAGTGAAACCTCTCCAGTTGGCTCAGCTGGAACTGGAGGCAGATGTGTCCTTGGCGAGGTAGCTCAGAAATGGATCCAAAGGATGAACTTGGTGAAACTTGCTTTTGGGCACTTATCTAAAGTTGTCACATTCAGTGCAGCACCAGGTAGCACAAACATGCAGGAGACGATGAGTACAGCGTGTGTGGCTGCAATCCCACCCTTTCTCTGGTTCTCATGCCTCGTGCAGAGACACAGGCACCCACAGCTCACCCTCTGCAGGCAGACTCCTACTCTCATTTCACTCAAAGAACCTCTCTCTCTCAAAGAGGAGATGGCCGTGGGACTCACCTTTTACAATCATCTAATAGCGAGAAACCTAAACCAGGCGCTGGTTCCAGATCTCTCTCCGGCTTGAGAGAATTCCAACTCCAATCACTCCCTTCAGGAGCTTCCAGCTCTGTATGTATGAAGAAATATTTGAACGTGATGTACCATTTTCTGGAAATCTTCTATTTCTTTCTCTATAGCAGCATCTGAGTACCCTCCTGCAAGGGTTATGTTTCCATGGGGAGCACAGTGTGGTTCTGTGGGGAGCCCAGTCTTGTCAGCATTCCTTCGGTATGTGCTGACTATGCCTGCCAGACAAACCCTCCCCTCGGGGACAAACACCGCCTCTTCCCTGGACTGTGTTACAGTTGGGCAGACACTAAACTGCTCAACATTGTTCGAACTAGGGCCAGCTTTCAAAATAAACAGGAATGTGTCTTAGGCATATAAGGAACCAAAAAGCATAACAGGATTGAGGCACTTCTGGGATTAGACAGAGCAGGTTCAGATCCTAAATTCTGTCTGAATCTTGTTTTAATTTCTCTTTTTTTTTTTTTTCATTTTGAGATCTAGTCCTAAAAAGCCTTGCCTGGCATAACATAAAGATGCTGCAATGGAGCAAAGAAGTGGAATTCTGTGTTCAACTCTCAGACTACTTGACTACCTAATTTGTATTTCAGAACAACTGCAAGTCCTCATTTTTTTTATTGAGAGATGATGCATCAGTACAGCAAAATAAACTTTTTATATGGGCTCCCACAGACCAATTCTTGATTTATGGCATTATACTAGAAGCTGAGTCAAGCTAATATTGTTCATCAGGTACCAAGGGAACAAATTTTAAGGGCTCTCTTGGAATGAGTCTCTGTTTTGAATTTCATATGAAAACCAATAGAGTCTACTTCTACTTATTCCAGTGCAGATGAGAAGATGGCCTACTGCAACTATGGTAGATGAAAACCAGCCTGTGTTTTAAACAGTGATTTCTTAACTTGGTAGTCACTTTCTTATTTCTCTTTGTTTCTTGGTTATAATTAATCTTAAAAAGAAGAATGGTTTAAAATTTAAATGAACTATAAAATCTATAAAAAACATAAAATGAAGTATCCAAAACCAGAGACTTGGCAATTACATTTATTACTGCACACTGACTGAGCAAGATACTGCATTAGATACAGGAGGACAATTGACATCAAACAGGCACTCTACATAAAAGTGCTACAATACATATGAGAGAGGAAAGGCATTTGGGGGGCATTTGATTAATGTACTTTTAATTGGACTTTCCTGCCTCATTGGTTTTATTCTCTCAATTTAGCTCAAGCTGCTCAAATACACAAATAGCCAAAGCACCTACTATAATTAACAAAATACGCTGTTTGCAAATTACCAGATTTGTCAGATTGTATATAAACAAATAGTATATTATAAAAATGTTGCTGAACTCCTACAGAAATGTAAACAGGCAAAGAAAGTCCAATATTCACTTAAAAAAAACCCAAACCAACACCTTCCTCTTTGAATGCTATTTGGGACACTTGATCTTTATGGTTTGTTTTCAACTGCAATTTTATCTTTAGCTCTTTATTTCATAAGAAATGTGTAGGATGCTCTTGCCAATGCCATTCAAACTGGAATTTGAGTGTACTAACTTATGTCCCCCATGTGATTCTCTCTAGTCATATAAAGAACGTGTGAGACCATATTTGTATCACAAAATTCAAGCAACAAAACCGAAAAGCAAACATACATTGAATGAAGATTGCTTACAGTAAAGAAACCCAACAGAAAATATTAGCTTCTATTGCTATTTATAACTTTGAAAAGACTCTAGGATTTTTAAGGACCCGATGGTACGTGCTATAATTCTGGGATGTAATTCAAAAAGAAATTTTAAAGTGCACAATTGCTAATAAAACAGATTAAACATTTAACAACTGAGAAAACCATACAGGTAATTTGGATTTGATACTGACATTCTCAGCAAATGTGAATGAAACTTGAGTGATAAAGCACATGGACAGAAATTCCACAGTCAGAGTGTAAGTTGAGTTAGCAATTTGTTGCGTGAATATTTGGAAGTAAAAGAACAGACTGAAAAATGTGCATCTTCCGTGTTTGAGTGGTCGTATAGTTGCACAGGATTTAAAAATCAGTTTGCATAATATTTAATATCTTTTTGGAGATTTTGCACTTTAAATACTCTTCAGTTACCATATTAAAAACCCCAAAGAGCTCTCCTTCCTCAGTAAACCCTCTTTAATTTGCATTTTAGACTATGTACATTTCTACCCTGGGAGCACCACCTACTGTTGAACATCTACATGTACAGTGTTGGGGGGGAAATACTACCAAGTTGATGGTTCTTCCCAAATTAAGATTAGAAAAATACACAGCTTTTCATTTAAAACAAACACGAAAAATTAAAGACACATGCCACAAGTCACCTGTATATTATATGAGCCAAGAGGGAAAGATGTGATTCTTTTCTTCCCACAAATTAGGTAAACTTCATTCAGAAGGAATCAAATATTTGATTTATTACATATCTACTACTCCCCACCCCTTCTTCACTGCACTTTGCCACAGAAAAGTGTCAAATGATTATTTGCTTTTTCTTCATAGTGCTTTTCCATTTCACCTCACAAATTAAGTCAAATAGGCTTGAATAATTATTAAAATGAATATAGTTTGCCTCATTGAGCACTCACAAATCATATTACAAACAGTATTGGGGTCCTTGATTTTTCTTTAGTTCACAGTTAGACAAAGCTAATAGTATCTAAGGTGTTACCACTTCCTCATTGGAAAGGAGGATTTTTGAACTGATACTCGGTTTGTGATGCTGATATTTCTGAGGAATACCTAAGTGATTTGCAGACTCGCCAGGAACTGGGTGCTCATTATTGCCCCAAAGCAGATTCTGTAACATACACGCTTAGCTAAAGAATTAATTGTATAGGGGAAGGAATTTAAATTGAATCTCCCTAGCTAGCCTGCTGAGGAAAACAGTAGTAAAGCAAAATAAATGTCCATTAGGAGGTAATAGCTGGAGTATGCTCCACCATCACTGCTGTTTCTGTGCTGATTATGTAAAACAGCTGTCAGTCAGGAAATTCCTTTGGGGAAACTGCTCTTCCTTCCTTCCAAATTAATTACATTAAATGTGGTGAATTATGTTAAGGAATGGGAACATGGAGGAATGGTGGTAGGAAGTTTACTTCCATGCTACCAAAAAGTTTCGATCAGCTGTTTTCATGGAGTGGAACTAAACTTCCCATATTAATTTATTCTCCAGCTGGGATGAATACGGAAAAGATCTAGACCCTTTATTTTAAATGCATGCAATGCTGCTTTATTTAGAAGAAAAAACTCTCACCTGGTTCCTTCCTTCTCATGAGGTATGAAATGATACATACCTCTGAATGATTGCCTGCAATATGCTTTCGGTACACATATCAGCATTGACAATCCTGATATTTATATTTATACCCTCTTCAGACTCAAATCTTTCAATAACGTTGCCTCCATACAAAATTTTCAAATAATTACTTTTATCACTAAACCCTCCCATTAATTTACTTGCTGCTTCATTTTGTGGTACAAGTAGTTCAATACACTGAATAACTCTAATTGTGCATATTTTCTTAAGTTAGCCATTACTTTTCTGATCCCTGAATGGCAGGAAGCTGGATCTAAAGACATCACTGAAATCTGTGTCACTGCAGTTATTTAACATTTATCAATATCTTTGTAGTATAGGCTCCACATGGAGGCTGAATTAACTCAGTCAAGTTTGAAGCCAAAATGAGTAGAATTTCACAATGTTTATCACCAGGTGTATGTCACAGTTTGCCATTTTACCAGTCAGTCATTCCAAGCTATGGATGTCCTGACATTATGGCATTAATCTTATGTTATGAACTTCGCTTCTGAAGTTAATGAGTATTCAGGAGGAAGGAAGGGAGTTAAATATTTCAAATGTCCTCTTGGTATGTTTGAAACTGTTCATATGAAATCATACTATTCCTGCTAAAAGAGTTTTAAAAGTGTTCTAACGTTAACGGTTTTCTTGACAACCCCAAGCAAGCTGTAGAAATATTCACCTGTGAGAGATCTCCAGTTTCTCTACACATAGATCCCACCCCGCAAGTGCAGGCAAGTATTAATTCTGGGTTAAGTATAATTATTCAACATTCATAAAACTCAGAAATACTGGAGAGAGTGGATGAACCCCCCCTCCATTGAACATAATGCATTGACCTCAGTGAGACAGTACTTCACTCAAAGTGTAAGAACGATGTTTTCTACTACATGGTCTAGGCACCTGCAATATACCTGAGGAAAAGCGATGCTCCAGTCACACAGCTAATTTATGTCATCAGAGATCTTTAAGGAAAACTGCTGTTCCGGTTAGTGAATTGTCATAACTATACCCAGCTGTTAAAATTGTTCATGATGCACCAAAATCAAAGTCACCAAGCATCTGTGATGAGAGATCAATCATTTCCTGGTATTTAACTGAGATGTAGCCCATTAGAACAACAAACAGGATCACAGAAATTTTCAGATTGTATCAGCAATTCATCTTTTATGATACATAGCTTTGATTATAACCAGCATTTGTTTCACTGAATTCTGTCTAAACGTTCTTCCTGCTTCTCAATTCAAAACCGCTTTAATGTATTTCTAAAAATGTTCTAATTTACCTGTTTCTGCTGCTGAACTCACTCAAGCCCTTGAAAATAATTTGCAGCGTATTAGCTTCTGCAACACATTATCTTTGCCCTTCATGTCATCCGGCGGGTGCTTGTGGTACAAAGTATATTAATTTCAATATTGTAAGTTCTTTTGGTCTGAAGGATCATAGACAGCTCCTGGGAACACAGACAACCACTTCAAACCATTTTAACAAGTATTGTCATTTTATCTTGACTAGAAAGAAAGCTTAATCAACTGCAGTGCCAGATAGTCTGATCACCATTCAAACTCAAAAGGATTTGTGGTCTCTAAGTATGTCTAAAATTCCGGTTATCAGGCAGGATTCATTTTATTCAATTTTAGCTCTCTAAATAGAACGGGCTTAGTCTAAGGCAGTTTCTAGATTTCACCCTTTTTCCGTGAAGAGAGACAGGCTCCCCCAGAACGTGTTTGACCCTGTCTGTCCTAGAAACTTGTGCTGTGTTCCTCCAGAAAGAGTCCAGCACTGACGAGGCTGCTAAGGGTAAAAGAGACATACCCCACAGAAAGTGAGCAGACAAAAGCACATTATAGAAAAGCTATTTCTACAGAATCAAAAACAAGAAATCAAGAAAGGGAGGCTAAGCGGCACAGCAATGCTACTCAAGCTTTCTCACCAGCTTGCACCACGTGTTATGGCTGGCCACAGTCAGACTTCATAGTCTCGTCTTTGCAGCTCCAACCCACCACTTCTTTTCACTGCCCCCCCATTCTCAAGCATTGCTGACATTTTTTGTCCCAAAGATGTACAATTTCCCTCAAACTGTCCTGAAACATGTGTTCAACATACTTGAAGAGCAATCGACGCTGCTGTCTGCCTTAGTCTCTTCATTACTTACTGCTTTCACACCTTCTTGTGTGATCATCAAACATCATTAGCATCAGAATTTTGGTTTAGACCCCCAACTGAACCTTGTGGCACCTGTAAGAAGCACCAGGTCACCAGTGATTCTAAATTTATGACTACCTTTGGGCACTGTCAATTAAACAGTTTATCCTTCATCCTTCTTTTATTACATATCATATACATACTGGTACACTGTAGATGTGTATGATTTCTCAGTCAAAGTGTTGTGACATACCAGGTCATGTGGTTTTTGTTTATTCTATTACTTTTATAGGCTAAACATGAAATCTCACTTAGAAAAAAAAATCAACATAGTAGGATTCAATCTATTTTCAGTAAACCCCTGTTAGCTGGTATTAATTATATTCCCCTCTTTTAATTCTTGATGAATCAAGTTCTGTATCAGTCATTCCATTAATTTGCCCAGGATTGATATCAGGCCGTCAGAACTATAATTAGCTGGGTCGTCCTCTTTGGCTTTAGTGTAAAAAGTGGTCACACTCTTCTAAAGTTGTTATAACTAGATTATGCTCATTCTCTTCAATTAAAAAAAAATTCATTAGCTGTGTGATTACTTGCTGTAAATCAGAATTGCTTCAAAGCAATCTTACAAAGCAGAGCTGTATAGCATTAAAGTACCACATTAACTCACAGTTTTCTTGCAGCTAAGGGGAACATTCAGGAAGGATATTCTCCATGCGTAGACCAACAAGGAGTTGGCTGTAGCTTCCCTTCACAGCCTTTGTAAACATAATCATTTGTGGCTGTTTGTGTGGCTGTTAAAGCAACCTCATCAAGCACAGAGACTTGTCTCCTCAGTCTAATGAGAGTAGGGCCAGTCCCCACAGGCGCATTTCCATACTACAATCCAGCTGCTGCCACAGCTGTGCTTGGCTGCTGAGCAGAAATCAGAAGTTATGTCAGACTCCTGGTCTTGAACGGGCAATGCTTACAATATCATAGAAACAGAGAATCATTTAGGTTGGAAAAGAGCTTTGAGATCGAGTTAACCTAACACTGCCAAGTCCACCAGTAAACCACTAAACCCTGTCACATCTGCACATCTTTTAAATACCTCCAGGGATGGTGATTCCACCACTCCCCTGGGCAACCTGTTCCAATGCCTGACACCTCTTTGGTGAAGGAATTTTTCCTAATCTAAACTTCCCCTGGCGCAACCTGAGGCCATGTCCTCTTGTTCCGTCGCTTGTTACTTGGGAGACCAACCCCCACCTTACTACAACCCCCTTCCAGGTAGCTGTAGAGAGTGATAAGGTCTCCCCTCAGCCTCCTTTTCTCCAGACTAAACAATCCCAGTTCCCTCAGCCACTCCTAATAAGACTTGTTCTCCAGACCCCTCATCAGCTTTGTTGCACTTCTCTGGAGATGCTCCAGAATCTCAATGTCTCAATGTCTTTCTTGTAGTGAGGGGCCCAAAACTGAACACAGTATTTGAGATGCGGCCCCACCAATGCCAAGTACAGGGGGACAATCACTTCCCTAGTCCTGCTGGCCACACTGCTTCTGATACAGGCCAGGATGCCGTTGGCCTTCTTGGCCACCTGGGCACACTGCTGGCTCATATTCAGCCGGCTGTCCACCAACACCCCCAGGTCCTTTTCCTTCCGGGCAGCTTTCCAGCCGCTCTTCCCCAAGCCTGCAGGGTTTGCCACTTTGCCTATGGTTGCAGGACAGCCCTGTTGTTGACAAGGCTTTTGCAATATATCCCAAGCTCTACCTAAGCCCTGAAAACAGCTATCACCACAGAACTGCTGTTCTCACAGGATTTGTGACAAGGCAGTTCATTAAACACGTAATGTTGACATACATATGAGTGAGAGGCTTAGTGCACTCTTTCCCCATCCACACTCTGAGTGCCGGGACTCTAAGTTACTCATGATGGTGCTGGTGTAAAGCAGTTTCTTCAAGGGTGACATTGAGTGCTTAGTGAGACTCCTCAGCCATAGATCATCTTTTGAAAGTCCATCGGTTGAAGATGGATGTGCCTCTTTGTCTTTACAATTTTTTAAACTGTTAGTGCTTAGCGCTGTCTAACATGTGCTTAGTAATATATATTTGGCCAATTTTCTGCTTGTCAGTCTGGAAAATCAGCAAAGAGTCATCTTTCAGTATTGAGCTTTGTACACAGCTAATGTTAAGGGAAAACATGGGACTGTTAACAAAGACAAAGAGCATGAGCTGACATTATTTCCTTCAAGCTTCATTCAGCAGGAATGCCCTGTCAAGTGGAGCACATTATTCCCCAAAGCATTTTGAAAATTAGCGGGTGAACATCCTCTGTCGCTCTGTAATACTTGCTAAATATCAGCAATGCTGCTGGGAGGGATGTACGGCATCGAGGGTGTGGCTAGAGAGCTGACAAAGGGCAAAACAACACTTGCCATTTTTTAGTTAGTTCTTTGTAAAATAAATAAGGAAGAGTTTAAGTGGCTGAAAAGTTGGGCAGAGTCCTCTCCAAGTGAAATAATATGCCTGTATTTGTCAATGGATCTGTAGTCATTTACAAAAGCAAGAGTCTTACAAATGTTTCCTTAATGGTTTCCTTAATTATTCTAATTAATGAATGCCTAGTAGGTTGCTTCAGTCATTGGTGAATTCGAGTGCATTTCAGGAATCCTGTATGACAAGAAGTGAAGAATACAAAACAATGATGAGGAAGCAGCCAGTGACTGGAACTTGAAGGAAAATAATGAATAAAAGAATTATCATGATTTAAAATATAGGTACAGTGCTGGGAAAAGGCAATGCTCCCAAGAACAGAGGGAAGAGGTTTACTGTCTTACTGCCTGGCATGACTAGTTGTGTTGTGGATTCCTTTCTCTTTTTACTGGTCCTAGTGACAAGCGAACATGTGCTTGATAGAGCATTTTCATTCAGTATATATTTAGCTGTAACCTCACATTCTGCAAAAAACAGAGAATAATGTATTACTAGGCAATCTAATATCAAATGATGAGCAAACAATTCAGGAATAAATTAAAGTCCCACTGAACCCAAATTGCTGGTTAAGCTGAACAAGCTCTGAAAATATAATTATCTTGTGGGAGTTCATCTTGTCTTTCTGAATAACTCTAAATATTTATTTCGCAAATCTGTTCATAGGTTGGTTGTTTTTTTCAAAAAAACTTTTGCAAATCAATTATGCAATATAACATGAGAGTACACACAGTATAACAGTACCATAACTCTAAAGATGCAAGTTCATGTTTCTTTTGTTAATGTGGTTCTAGAAAAAATACTCTAACATGTTATAGACTACAAGGGCATCACTGCTTTGCAATTAAATCCTGGTTGTCTGAATCAGGTGACATCAAGGATTTACAGGTAATTGCAAATAAATACAAAAGTGGAAAATAATAGCGGAAGAAGAAGCTCATTAGAGGGAGAAGTTAGGGTCACAGGCTTTCAGTTACTGGGGTTCTATTGTGTAATTAATCCTTCTCTTTGCAATGTAAAGCAGGTATCTGCTGGAAAACAGTATCATCCATTTTTTCTTTCCGAAGAAAAGCATTCACAATGGGAGTCAAAAGAAGTAGGAAAGTCCTTAAGACATGCTAACAAGGTGGTCCAATGGGCTTCCTCAGAACATGCCAGTAGAATTCTTTTTGCTTGAAAAGATAAATGCTTTTTTCCTACTGATACTGTCTGAGTCCCTAAAAATCATAGACCCGAACTGTACAATCTGAGCCATATCAACAGAGTGTTATATGCATGAAATGCTTCTGAAATCCATGCTGCTGACATGGGTCCGTTACACCGATCACCTTAGAGAACCTGCCCACGAAGGTTCATTTCTAGTTGATTAGCTTAGTCATGGAAGAGAGACATGATTACATCTGCAGTCAGCCCAAAAACATTAGCAGCACTGATGTTGTTAGTTCAAAAAGAAATTATTTGTAAGCAGAAGTAGAGTCTCTATGATCTGATCACTAACATCAAGAGAACACGGT
This sequence comes from Ibidorhyncha struthersii, assembly GCA_013398815.1. Lineage (NCBI taxonomy): Eukaryota > Metazoa > Chordata > Aves > Charadriiformes > Charadriidae > Ibidorhyncha > Ibidorhyncha struthersii. The sequence continues at coordinate 68,591 of VZSZ01010958.1, read as the reverse complement.
AAGCATAGCTGCAATTTTAGAGCGCTCTACAGCTCACTAGCTGAATTATTTTCCTTTTAATGTCAAACCAAATGTGCTGCTAGTGGATGTTCAACACAGTAACAGAGAGCATTGCATTAACTCTTTGCTTAGCAAAGGCTGGAGCTTCCCAAGAAAGGGGGATAGCAATAGCCAAGAGCTAGAAATCCATCCCAGCGAACTCTTTCTGTCTGTCTCTCTCCACTTCAGCAAGTGCTTTTGAATTTTAATCTCTTGGTCTCCGTTTCACATACTTTTTTCAGACTACAGAATTCATGCAAGAAATGTAATATTTTTTTTCCTCATAGTCTGTCTAATGATGGGCTGCACATGGCTCGTTCTGGACCCCAGATATGGGACTCTTAAGAGAGCCATGTCAGTTTTAATTTCTCTCTTCTCCTTTCATAGATACCAATGAAAATATAAAGTGATCATAGGAGAGAGCAGAATAAACCACTTAATGTCTGCACCAGGACAGGAGGAAATACTTTTCTCCTCTTCTCAGGTTTATATGTACAGTATTGACAAAGCTGGAGACTTTCTGTGAGCTTCTAGAATTGGACTGAGATGTGGTAGTTGTCATTTTTTTTCTTTTTTTTGTAATGTACATTTTGTACAATGTTTATACAGAGAAGTCTTGAAAGCAAGACCTGAATGCATCCAGCAGTTTTAGAAGCCAATAGAAAAAACATTTTTTTAAATTTATCACTGAATGCCATGAATGAGGGAACTTTTACATATGTTTGGTTAAAATCAATTGCAGCTAAAATATACTATTCTAATTAGGAATAATGACTTCACAAATCTTCCCCGAATCTTCAAAGCTCTCCTGTCCACAGTGGTGAAGTCACTGCAGGCAGGAACTGGTTAAGATAGTCTTGGAAAAATTTGCCTTAGCCAAAAACCACTAAAACTGATTTTACAAATATCAAAACAGAGGAGAGAAAGGGACATCCTATATCTTCAAGTTCAACATGGAGCACATGATGTATGAGGACAGGCTGAGAGATGTGGATTTGTTAAGCCAGCAAAGAAGGTTTAGGGGACTCCTGGGGGCTTATAGAGAAGATGATAGCATCAGAGCCTTCTTCAAAGTAGTCAGAAAAAAAATGATAAGAGGCAACAGGCACAAATTGCTGCAAAGAAATTCTGACTGGATAAAACAAGAAAAATAGTTCACAGAAGAATGGCCGAGAACTGGACCAGGTTGCCTAGAGTAGCTGTGGAATCTCAGTCCCTGGAGATACTCTACATTCAACTGGAAAAATACTTGAGCAACCTAATTTTTAATTTTGGTCTGGCTTTGAGAAAGAGTTTTAACTGCATGAGCTCAAGAGATACCTTCCAACCTGAATTATCATACAGTTCTGTTTGGCTCAATTGTCATTTTGTTAAGCTATCCAATTAAACCTTTTTGTCTCCTCTCATTCAAAAGGAGAACCTCAAACTCATTTTTATCCAAAGTGGTAGATTATAATCTTTTCTTGTGTCAGTCAAGAATCTATAACAAGAAGGGTGTACTAAACTCATGTAAATGTTTGTAAGAAGTACATTATCCTATTTCCAGGTTGATATAAAATAGCAGCTCAGTAGATGGAGACACTTCACACTGAAGTGTACGCACAGAGTCACAACAGAGTAAGATGTTTTACTCCATGCCAAGTCAAAGTCAGCCAAGTACAGATGACACCTGCTCTGGCAATGTGACATTTCCATCCCTGAAAAAGTGAGTCTATTCTTAAATCAACAGGAGGAAAATTACCTCTTGACTAACGAAGTGCAAGGAAGTTTTGGGGCAGGATGACTGAATCTGAATGGATTCCCCAGAAACCTCTAAAGAAACAGTATTGGCTATAGAGGTTAGGATGCTACACTAGGAGGTGGTTTCCACTGTGGGACATAATATGAGAGAAGGGCAGACAAGGAGACAGAATCAGTGAAGAGATGGGTATGTCTATGCCGGTAAGTAAGAGATGTCTGGGACCAGTGCTTGACCTGAGGCCAGATGGCATGGATTAGCAAAGGTCCCCATTGCTTAGGGCTAGTCTCCTTCAGAGAAATCAGCCGTGTCCACACTACAGAGAGTCTCTTCTGGGTCCTGTGTATTGCCCCCAGCATCCTAAGACATAATTATTATCTTTGTCTTTTTTTTTTTTTAAATCACAAATTCTCTGAAATAACTTCAGAACTGTGTGGCAGCCCGTCACTATCATATCATTGGAGTCTGAAACTGGATGGTTTGTGTTTTCTAGGAAGCAAAAAGGTACAAAGCCTATTAGAAGACTTTAATGGAGGATTGTGTAGGGAGTTGAACCTGATAGTCTCTCTCTAACTGCCTGCTAGAGCTGTTTTCTGGATTGAGCTACTCCCAAAACTGTAGCTGGGTTTTTATCTTGCAGAGAATTAAGTTAGAGTGGACAAATGCAGAGTCAGGGGTAAGCTGGCAAATAAACAGTTATATACCCATGCAGGCACTTCCCCTCATGCCAGAGTTGCTTAGTTTCCTTAAAATTTTAATAGGACAACCATGGGGTCTAGTGTTAAAGCTCGCTCCCTGGCCCTGTGTGTTTACAAAAATAGAGGTACCCAGCGTGTCTACAAAACACTGACTGTAGAAAAGGAGAGAGATGTTTTTTCCCAGATGCTTGGTACCAGCAGATTAACTAGTTTCTTTTTGTTTCTACAAACTTTTGCAATTCTGACATCTGCTTTACATTTGGAATTGATACTTTATGCCTCTTTCTTTTGACTTAAGTATGATATCAACAGAACTGGCTAAGAGGCATTGGTCCCATACCTCTGTTATTTTGCAAGACGTTCCTTTAGACTGGCAAAGGGGCAATGAGTGATTAAATTGGAATTTTAGCAACTGTCCAGCTTACCTAGGATAGACAAAGGAAAAAGGAATGTATCCCCATGGTAGCCACAGCAGCTGCTTTGAGAGTTCACATCACAAAGATCAGGAGAGGAATTAGTGTGTTCCAGTGACAGCCAGAAGAGCTGCCTTGCCTGTGGCAAGGTAGTAGATGCTGGTCCTGAATGTCCACAGGCAGTTTGTGTCAATGCCTCTGCCTGCAGATGCCCTCCTAGATGACCTTCAGACCCAGTGGCGCAGAGAAGCCAGCATCCCCACTGTCCAAAATGAAACCTCCTCAAGCACAGACTGCTCGTGAACACACTGCACAGTACTTGACTTGCGCCTCCCTGAGGACAGCACAGGGACTCTCTGGGTCTAAGATATAATAATAATAACTCTGTGTGTGTGTGTGGTGGGAGGAGGTTTGAGTTCAAAATGAATGTAAGGACTGTGCTGGGTGGAGCCCACCAGAGTGCTGTTTTTATAGCATGATGGTGAAAGTATGTATTGCTTACTCTGGGGCCTGGCATCAGCCCAGTGGAGTTTAAGGGTGTCTTAAGCCTTCTGGGCTAGTGTTCAAGGAATGTGAAGGCCCAAGGGAGAAAAACCTGGCAACTAGAAGCCACCTCTGTCTGCGGGGAACAATCCGTAGGACAAATGATCACCAGAACTGCATCAGAGAAGGGTGGTCCATCCAAAAGAGAGTCCAGGGACAGCTTTGCGTATGGTACTGACACTTCCTGACACATCCTAGAATCACATTTGCCTCTTTCATGATCATATCATTTTGGCACCACATAGTTCCTCTGTGGTCATCTGATGATGACCTACAGCAGAGCAGAGACTTGTACTTGTCTGTTGCTTTGGACTTGGCATTGTTGAATGCCATTCCATCCTCAAACTCTTCTCCGATCCTCTTTTACACCCTCTGATCTTCTTTTATACCCTCGATATTCAACTCCTTTTTTATGTTAATGTTGCCTCTCAATTTTGCATCATCATCAGGTATCATTAGGATACGCACATTTTCCCATGACAACATATACTACATGAAACTATTAAATTAGAGATCAAAACAGACCAAAACTGCTCCTGGAGGAATTTTGCTACATACTTCCCTCTAGTATTATGACTGTGTTTTCAGCACAAACTCCTGTCTTCTGTGTTCTAACTACCCTCTTTTCAGTTCTTATATATAACTTCTTCTTCATAAACTGATGATTCTCTGTGTGGAACAGAAAGTGAGTAAGCAATATCCAAGTTGATTAAAGCTATTGAATTTCAAAGGAAAGATAACACAGAGAAAATATTTTTGTCTTAAAAAAAATTGTGTTGTTATCGTATAATCTACTTTTGTCAAACACAAAACAGATTTTCTTCCATTTATCCCAGACATACTGGCAAAGAAGGAAGTAAGCTCAGCTTTGCTACATAGGACTCCTTTTCTGGTTGTCTTTTTGTTTACGTAGATAAAATTAAAATCTGTTATTTTAATTGCCTTTACAAAATCTAATTTATCTTAATTTTCAGCAATTCTTAATTTAGCTTTACACCTTTTGCCCTCCAGGAAACTCTTCTGTCTCTTTTTGTATTTCACTAAGGGTATCTACTTATTTCTAATATGCTTATGAGGTGGTTAATTGTCCTGCTTGATTCTGAACCTTTTCATAGCAGTTTCTGGATAAAAATTCTGTACTATTTTTGGCAGTTTTGACTTCTGAAAAATCCAGTTCAAGCATTGCCTTCCCTAGGCACTTCAGTCCAACCTGCTTTGCTATATAGTTTTCCCAGTGTATCAAAGTTTGCCCATTTAAAATTCCCACTGTAGGTACAGATCACTTTTGCTAATCCTTCCATTTCATCACCGGTCTTTGCCAGACAAAAATTCACCTCCCTAGTGAATTCCGTTTAAAAGATTATGAGCTCTTTTGGTTTTGGCTATGGTTTACATGTCCAGATGAATGAGTTTGAATGAAGTTGATTTACCTGAGGCATCTCCCCTGCATTTGTTTGCAGAGAAGATGAATGCAGAGCCCATGGCTTTCCTGTCTCACCTGCATACATAAACATTTGAGTGTTTTAAAACAGAAGGTCCTGTGGAGGGAGCCATGTAAATGTCTATGTCTGAGACAGTCACTGCAGCTTCCTCTTAGAGTCCCTGAAGAGAAGCAGGCATTTTAAGGCTGCAAATCAGAAATGAATAATTCTAGTCCTTCCAGTGACTAATTTTGGACAGGGAGGCTAGACAGTTAGCTCAGATGTAGCCATCTACACTGGAGATAACTACTGTTAAAGAAGATAAATCAAACTCCTGCTGTGCTTTAACCAGTTGTTTCTGAAACTGAAACTATTGCACCTATTTCAGTGCTAACGAGGTTGTGGATTCTCTCTGCTACCTATTACCACTGCTGGAGACAGAATACTGGGTTACCGGGGCCTTTGATATGATACAGTGTGGCATGTTCTTATTGCAGACGTTTATCAAGATAATTATGTTACAGATTTTAGTTCACTGATAATTAACAGTAGTGAGGTTCACTTGCTACATAATAATTAGTATTATCCCTCAATAGTCTTATATATTAAGTACCAAAAGACAGCGCTTGCTCAAAATGAAGTGCTGATCTGAATATCTGCCTTAAGTTATATATTAGGTTTTGTACAGAATACTATACTTCCTGGAGACCTCTACATTAGGTGGTGCATATAGGCTGGTGTATATTCATACAAAGTTATCTACTGAAGATAATTACTCAGTTGTCACACACTGCAAAAATGATGTGCTAATAAACATGCACATATTTTTCTAAAACCATATGGTTCTCTTAAATTTGCATGGCCATAAAAAAAAAAAGCACACGGTTGCTTTCTTCACACCGAGTCATCCTGATTAACCTTGCTTTCCTACACTCTTAGTTAAGCAGTCAATAAAAGTTTAGAAATTGACAATGTCTTCCTTCAAGCCAGGAATGGCTTTTCGTTTGTCCATACAAAAATTTACTACTGAAAATATTTTTCTACCATTAAATAATACAATTAGGTATTTGCTTTTGTTTGGTTATTTAATTGTTAGGTCCAACACATCTTTTCTGTAAATGTATGTCCTGTTGTGTTATTATGTTAATCACATATGTAAAGTAATAAATGACTTCTAAAGAAAGATGTCAACTTTTACTGTAAGGCTAAGGAGAGCAGAGAAAACTGCACTGACTATTATATAATAATGAAATACCTTGACATCTAGACCACTTTATGATACTATTATATCTTCAGGCTGACATATAAAAGAACAATAACACCGATATTAAGCAGTATAAAAATATCTAGTACTACTGACATTTTGACATAAGAAAGCTTAAGGTGATATATAGATACTCAGTGCCAAATGATTACCTGATTTGCACGCGCTCAGCTGAGGCGATAGTCTGGTGAGGTGGAGGTGAATTTTCCCTGGCAGGTGGTGTGCAGTGATAGAAGGAAAAAGTGCCACTTCCATCTCAGGGACAGGAAGTTCTGCATCAGGAAAGTTGCTCACGGACTATTGAGCTGTACAGTCATGGCATTTTCTGGGTAATCACATTTCATCATTTTAAGCCCTTCATGTCATCGTGAATATTTGAGCAACATTCGTGACAATATTTAGGTTCGTAATATTTGCAGAGGGTACTTATTTTAAAATGCTTACTTCTTTTTCACATCAAAATTGTGTCTGGGTTTTTCCACAATATTACCAGCTCAGCTGTTCTCTGTTTTTCACTTGTGATGGGTAACTCTTCACATCTTTTCTACTTATTGATCAGACAGCAAATTATTAAAACAGGTAGCAAACAAGGGATAGCAAGTACTATTTGTGGGAAAACAGACTTTGTTCTTATAAACACACAGCTATATCAATGAGGAATAATCTAATGATTGTGGTGAGCGCTTAAACCCCATTACGTAAGAAAGACAGCTGAGGTACAAATGTTGTACAAGGCAGTTCTTTGGAATTTGAAAGATATATGTCTCTTACTGTAGATTTTCATGTAAAACTGGCACAAATTTGAATATTACATGGGAGGGAGGTGGTCAAAACATATTAGATTTTATATTTGATTATATCAAAAGTCTAACCTGAATTACCTTGTATTAACAAACAAAACCCAGAAGCTACTGAACATATACATGCAGCAATTCTATTACAGACATTACACGGTACTTGCCAGTAACTGATATTTGAATATGAGCAGCTAGGGAACTTAAAAATCAGATGCATTTAATTCAGCTGTTGTGTAATACAGTGACTCACAAGAACTTAGAGTGAATTTAGGAGGAAAAAAACCCAAGTAATTCCAGTTCAGTACTTGTGTGAGAAAGAGCAGACTCCTTTCCATTCTGGGTATGATCTCAAGAACTAGTCTGAAGACCAAGTTAAAGTACTTTACAAAGCTTCTGGTTAGGAATACAGGAGAGTGAGAGGAAGGAAAAATAAATAATTTTATGATTATTTCTTTTCCTCTTTCTTTGGTTTTAACCTTTGGCTTAAAATATAGCAGAAGTGAACTGGGGCTCTGAGCACCCTGTCAATTATCTTGAAATTTAACTAAACCAAACTTAGTACGATCAGTTCATGCTGTACTACCAGGTAGCTGTATGCATACTCCGTCATTCACCTGTCTGCATGTTACTCCTCCAACCACTGTTCAAAGAGCAGCTAACACAAATAGGTGTTGGACGGGGGGAAGGAAGCAGCATCCCAGAGTCTTCATAGGGAATATATTCCCAACCCACCTCTTTCAGTTCTGTCGCACTGGATCTAGCAACAGCATGTCTGCAGATTGCAACCTAGGCTCTCTTAGATATTGCAGGTAAAGGTATCCTAGGACATACTTGGCTCATGCTACTTTTAATTTATCTTACTGTGCTAGTACAGGAGAGCTTTACTGAAGCAGACTCACGTGGATTTACCCCCAGCTGCTTGAGGATAGAAAATAATAGTGGAATTTGTAATTAGACAAATGCCAGTTTCATTACTTCTGACCTCCATATTGCAGTTCTAGGTAAAAGAACAACCGCTCCATACTCCTAGAAGAAAAACCATTTAGATCAAGGCTCGGCAAGGAGCCTTGGACAAACCTGATATATCTATTTAGAGCCATGACAGAGAAGAGCAATTTATCAACATCAGTAAATCCTGATGAATGCCAAGACACACAAGTCTCCTAAATCAAATAAAGGCCTCAGCCAGGTTTTGTCTAATAATTGGTTGCTGAAAGCTGAATGCGAGGTAGGACATAATTAATTGGATTCTCCTTCCTCATAGCATAGCATAGCCCTAGCGTCCAGGCTGTGAAGATTTAGGATGTCAAGTAGTAACAGGAAATTAAATTGCAGAAGATACAGGAACGGAATTCTCACTTTCTCCAGCAGGTAAGATCATGTGGGATTCGATGGGTTTTTTTGACTGACCTTTCCAAACCCCCAAACCTGTTTCAAAAGTGAGGAGCTCTGCACTCCATCTGCTATCCCTGACTGTCCCATTTAGCCCAAATACTGTGAAGTTTCTATATATACTTGGCAGGTATGAGAAATCTGTATTTGTTTTAGGTACCATATGATATTATTCCACCATAACAAGGTTGATGAAAGGGTTAAGGCACCATTCGGGGCTTGTTAAACAAGTTAATGCACTATTTTGGCTCATGAAATAAATCAAGCCTTGCTCTTCCAGGGAACAAATAGGATTTTGCGTGACCATGGATATGTGTAATGTTGGGCAAGTCATTTACACTTTCTTTCTCTGTTCCTCTTTTTTTCAAATGGGAATACCAGTGCTACTCTGACTGCAGTGGATTTATGGAAGGTATGTATGTTAAAGCTCATGACTATGCTGTGATAGGGGAGCTATGTAAGTATCTTCCAACCAGAACAGTGATGTTAATATTCCTCCCACATTTAACCAAGATATAGAGCATGTGGATAAACCGGCAGGACCTGTGGCATCCAGCAGGTAGTAGGAATAAGTGACAGAGGGAGATCCATATTTATCTAGCTTCCTGATGTTTCCTTGAGATGTTGATAATATGAGTGTCATGGTTTAACCCCAGCTGGCAACTAAGCACCACACAGCCACTTGCTCACTCCTCCACCAGTGGGATGGGGGAGAGAATTGGAAGAGTAAAAACGAGAAAACTCGTGGGTTGAGATAAAGACAATTTAACAGGTAGAGCAAAAGCCACACACTCAAGAAAAGCAAAACGAGGAATTCATAGAACCATGGAATCGAAGAATTGTTGAGGTTGGAAGGGACCTTTAAGATCATCAAGTCCAACCATTAACCTAACCTGACAAAAACCACTTCTAAACCATACCCCCAAGTACCACGTCTACCCTTTTTTTAAACACCTTCATGGATGGCGAATCCACCACCTCCCTGGGCAGCCTATCTCCAGGACAGCAGGCCTCCATCCCATGTAATGGTTACTTGGGAAGACAAACACCATCACCCCGAAAGTCCCCCCCTTCCCTTTTCTTCCCTCAGCTTTATATGCTGAGTGTGATGTCACACAGTATGGAATATTCCTTTGGTCAGTTGGGCTCAGCTGTCCCGGCTCTTTCTCCTCCCAGCTTCTTGTGCACCCCCAGTCTACTCAGTAGTGTGAGAAGCAGAAAAGGCCTTGACTCTGTGTAAGCACTGCTCAGCAGTAACTAAAACATTCCTGTATTATCAACACTGTTTTCAGCACAAATCCAAAACAGCCCCATATAAGCTAACATGGAAAAAATTAACTCTATCCCAGCCAAAACCAGCACAATAAGAAAAGGAAATGCTAGGGTCTGCACCTGATGTGTTCGGGTTTTGCCACTGGGCTAAAAATATCACACACACACATAGATTGCGGAGTAATTCACAGGAATAAGCAAGCTTCCTTTCTTTCATATCAGTTTCTCCTGTGCAGGGGGAAACAGGATCCTGAGAAAGTCCATTTCCTTTAATTTGCCAGAAGACAGTTTTCCCTGGGAAACAAGCTTTCAAGCTAGAAGGCAGACCAGCTCTAATATTCACCCATCAGTAATCTCCTGTAAGGATTATACATTTTAAAAAGGGAAAGGGATGTGTTCCGTGATGGTCCTTTTCTCAGCATTTTTCATAGTTATTCTGTCAAGAAGTACTGCTTCTTTGAGAACACAGTCCTCATGCAAGTGTGTAGGTGACTAAGATTGTTGATGTTTTTCAAAGCCTACTGGTAAAAATCCCTGAATCTCATAAAAACTAAATCCCAGGCATCAAG
>VZSZ01010958.1:42438-58254 GCA_013398815.1 Ibidorhyncha struthersii | reverse complement strand
ATAGAGTCTAACCTTAATGAATGTTGAATTTCCACTGACTGGTGCCAGCATACTGCTTTTGCCAGAAAAATGGCAGATGATGTACAACATAATTAGTACCTAGCTAGTGGAATAAAAGGTAGATTAAAAGAACATTTAGGGAAAGAGTAAGCTGTTTCTTACCCTGTGCATGAGAAAACCCGATGGAACCTGGATCTTGTAGCCACATGAAAAGTCACTCAAAATTCGTATGTCATCAGCTGCCGCTGTCAACAACAAAGCAGCGCTGCTGTGGACATTTCTGCAGCCAGAGCCTGTGCTGTGAGCTGCAGGGCACCAACATCCTGCCACAGTGGATCTAGTGAAACTTACGGTGAGTCTGCCCCCTCTGAACTGGGCACTCCCCAAAAAAGCATTTGGCGCTCAGCATAGTGGCTTCCACCGCCATGATCGATAGTACCCTTTTCTGGGTTCAGTCAGCTGTCGGCAAAAATGAACACTTCTTAGGTTGGGTAAAACTTTGTTGGGACGGATGAACGTAACAACCACTCTTTGTTCAAGTTCATTGTAAGGAACTGTGCAAGGGGCCTCATACCAAAACACAGCCACTTGTTACCACTCTAAACAACTGTGTGCCCTGTGAGATCCCACTCAGGAATTTGAACTATCTGGGTGGAGGGCTGATAGGTGGAGTTTCTGTGAGTGCTCTTGTGGATGTGTGTGGGTGGGACAGAGATAAAGAAAAAGGGAGAGGGAAAGAGAAAGGCAGGGGGAGGAAGCAGGAAAAGAACACAGAAGATATGTTTACACTTTTTTTTTTTTTTCTTTTTACAAGCAGATGTGAGCTTGCTTTGGTTGTGCTCCAAGCAGACACAACTTGTTGTGCCCACGCTATCAGCAAAGGCTTAGTAGCTTGGGCTTACTAACCATGGCTACACTGTTTATGGTTTGAAGCTGACTCATGCCCATCCAGAGTAAAGGCTCACAATTGTTGCAGTCAAAACCAGAAGAGACCAGAAAAGCAATTCCAGGCACAGGCAGAATAAGAAAGTTGTGTCTCCTCTAAAAAGTATATAGGTCTTAGACTTGCAGCAGGGCACTGTCACTAAGTCTAAATTAATATTAGCACTGAACTATGGAAATTCAGCTTGCAGTTCTTGTTCCTCAATCTAGCAATTCAGCACTGGGCTACATATACTTTCTGGCAAACTTCTGTTCTTCGTATTGAAACTGGAGGACATATTCAGTTACCTGCTCCATAAGCGAGCTAATTTTCATCGGTATTTTGCTGATTTCAGTTTTCAGCTGTGAGATTGTGTTTGTCTCATTTTTCTGTTCTCTGCCATCTCATCCATATTGTGTCACTTTGGCTAAATCCACCTGACATCCATCAAATCAAATACTGATATGCACATTAAAAAAAAAAAAAAAGACGCACACACACCCCCAAAGAAAGACAGCAATGATTTCAGGTTCCAAACCTGGAGCCTGAATGAGTTTAAAATGACAATCTGAAAACCTCGGTTCATTCTGAACATATGTCTACAAACCTCTCAGCTCCTTCCGCAGGTGTATGTGAAGCATCTCAGCATCTATCTCCCACCTGCAGCAGTGGAGGTACCAAAACCAAGATGCTCCTGTCTCCCTGAGAAGAAAGAGGAAATATAATCAGGAAGACTGGTTGGCCTTAGAGAAACATCTGGGAACTGAGTTCTGCTTTGACCATTTCTGCATTTTATAAGAACCAGTCAGTGAAGAAAATTCATGAACAGTCCTTGGAGCAAAAACTAGATCTCCCCCCTCACAGGTAAAAGCCCTAAGGCTGAGAAACCTAGGATCACATCCTCTTTTCCATTGGGTGGAAGTCAAAGACTTTTTTCATTTGTCTGGTGCTCATAAATTATTGGCAGTTGCAGCTTCAACAGGCTGCAGATGTCCAGAAGTCCTAGCCAAAAGACCAGTGATCTTAAGTTTGAAGATCTGCTCCTGTTCTTAAAAAGACATTGCTGCCACATGGCCTGAGGAGAGGAGAGAGGCCTCTTATAATATTGAATGCCTCAGTCCCAAAGCAGAGCTGGAATCACAGTCAGCATTGGCTGGGTATAGGCAAGCCAAAACCTTAGGAGTGTGCTGATCATAAAAGCTCTCTTAGTGCTACCTTCCTCTGAGCACACACAGTGTAGGGACCTGAGCTTACTCTGTACAGAAATGTCATAAATCCTGCATGGGACCAAAGGGATTGCAACTTTCAACATTGTGATGTTCATTTTTAGACACAGACACAAGCTCCCAAGAAAGACATTGATTTCTCAGTGTCGTGGTTTAGGCCAAATCGGCCACTGGGGACACGGGGGACCCCAGGTGGGACCGACAGATGCTCCCCTCTACCCCTCTTCAAAAAGAGAGGCAGAGGAGGGAAAAAGAGACTTAAGAGTTTAGAAGAAACTAAACTACTTTAATGAGATATTAATAATAACATACAAGGAAATAACGAAAAATATACAAAACTGTATCAAGCTCCAAAGATGACAATTACGACACCGGCTGGCACTGGGGCAGTCCAGGCTGGACTCAGTGGCGGACGGGAACTGGATTCTGGATCTGCCTTCAGGATCGGGACCAAAGGCAGACAACTGAAGTGAAGAGAGCGAGAGAGCATAAAAGAGAGGAAAAAGAGAGAGAGAGAGCAGAGATCTGACCTTCAGCTTTTATATTGAGCATGATGCAGATGGGATGTAATACCTTGTTGGTCAGTTTTGGGTCACCTGGCCTGTCCGCTCCTCCCTGCAGGTGGGACCCCACTGTGCTTTTCTGCTTCCGACCCTCCAACGGGGCAAACAACAAAGCTGGCTGCCCCTGGCTGTTATAGCGATAAGTATAAGCAAGAGCCTCTCCTCATACCACACCTGGGCATCAACTATAAACATTGGTCTTATCACTCTGAGGGAGTGAACATTGCCTGCACAATATGCTGTTAATTTCAGTAGTTAGAAGAGGCCCAGCTAAGAAGCGAAGTTACTGAAAAAAATTGGTCCAGTTTTACCTCAAACCAGGACACCCAGCTATGGTGGTTGCATTGTGTTTCTCTTGCTATGTATCACTTCAAGGGTAACTACTCTAGGTCTTTTCATGTCTTGATATGTCCTGTGAAAGTGTCTGAACTCCACACTGCAACAATCTCCTCCAAGGACAATAGGATGATCAGTTCATATCTTGTGTTTTGAAATTTTGACCCTACGTAATTCAATGAAAGTTTTGGGGTGTTTTTTCCCTTCGTTTCAGTAAGGATAAGATTTCATTCTTCATACAAATCTCTTTTCTGTGTTTCACCACGTGATGACCAAACGTGGAGATGTTGTCTGTCAGCAGTGGAAAGCATGTCTGTGGTACGTAATGAAAGGGTTACCAATCAGAGCTGACTGAAGGTGGTTGCTTCACGCTGAAGCATGAAGTACATCCTGTGTTACAGCACCATTCAGGCACACTGGTTCCACAACAGAGATACTATATCTGCACTACAAAATAATAGTAATTCTAGCAAATTTCTTTCTTGTAATCTATCTGCATATGTAGTTTTAGATAATGTATTTAAAGGGAAAGAAAGAAGCAGATGAACATCAGATTTATGAAGCTGCAGAGGTGGGATTGAGGCTGTTACCCCATTCATTTCCTCTCTAAGGACCAAGACAAACTTCCAGTGAAGAAGTCAGAGAAACCTTAAATCAACAACATAACTTTTTATTGTATATCTTATTCTGTATATAAAATCTAACATGTCATATGTAACATATATTACAGTAATATATTACAATATATAATGTGAGGTAATGTATATTGTCTTATATTTTCTATTACATGTTATATTCCATGCATATTTATACATTTCATATATGTTTATATACAGATAATTACATGTATAAATATAAAATTGAGTTTACTTCTTAATTTAAGGAAAGATTTCAACATAAATGGCACCTAGTATAGCAGAACAATCCCACCTTTCCTCCTCTTCAAAGGCATGTCTGTACATCTCTGGCATATAGAGATGTACAAAGTACAATGTAGAAGTGCTTTCAGAGCATATTAGCATACTGTGCTTCAGCAGCTTTGATTTCTTCTCCCAGCAGTTAAGAAGAAATTCCCTTAATCAGTACACCTAGGCTCAGCTTACCAACTTCTTTTAATAGTTTAATGTCCTTGTTGGAGATAGTACCGTGAACCCTCAAAAAACAATCATCCCAACTTCGGCTGGCAATTAGGATGAAGAAAGTTAAACCCAGGAGACACACTAGTTGTACATACAAAGTTGATCCCCATGGGGGTGATTGCTTCACCTACTAGAGCGTGCCAGAAACATCTTAAGGCTTTGACATCATCACCATACTGGGGGGGGGATTACTATAAAGTGGCAGTATGTTTGACATATGCTGTAGACCTCTGAAGTTTTCAGTTCAAATGCGCTGGCTTTGGGATTGCTACATCAGTAACAGCCATAGCAGGTACGTAGCCTCAGCTACGGATAACCTGTTTGTTAAACAAAAACAAACAAATGAAAAGTGATCTTCAGTCAACTTCAGCTAATCCTCTTCTCATTAAAGTTCTCCACTGTTTAAATTCCAAATGCCTGAATTAGCAACTATGGGATCCCTTCAGCTCCCCACTGAAAACACTTATTACTGTATTTGCTGACTTCCACTGTTCACCCAGCTGTACGGGCTCCCCTAAGATAACAATGCAGGCAATAGACCTAATTGTTTATCATTTGGGGATTAGAAGCAGCAATATGAATTTTCAGGCAGATTGGTTTCATTTTAGCCCAGTTTGTGATAAGGCATTTACAGAGTTAGCCATACAGGCTTATAAACATTCTAAGTATACTACATATTTTCAAATGTTTTTTTTGTCTTTGCAGTCAACAGGGAAAGCGCTCAGCTTTGTCCTACGTTTGCTTCTGTCAAAGAAAATGGTTTCATTGCTTCCAGTGGCAGCAGATAGCTGACAGCAAACCTTTGGGAAAACTCAAAAATGATGTCTCCTCCGTTTGAAGGGGATGCGTGATGTAAAGTTTTGTGGGCCTGGCAGGTGGTGGTGGTGGTTGTTCTATTTTTTGGGGGGGTTTACTTATCTTACGCTGTTTGGAGTCAACTTGTAGCGGAATTGGGCGGACTAGTTATATTCTCATATCTGTTTTTACTAGAGGGGATAATTATAAGATCAATTCAGGGAAAAAAAAAGGTCTGCATGTAATGAGAAAAATAGGAATGGGTACAAGTATTCTGTAAAGACAAAAAGGGGGTTGTAAATACAGCCATATCTAACACACCAAAATTTTAAAAAAGTTATCTTATTAGAATATACTATCCTGCCTGCATGCATATACAGGTTTGGGTTTTTTTTTTAAATAGTGACAAAATTTCCCCAACAAATGTTTTTCCAGTACAATGACAATATACTGTTTACTGTACAGAACCAAGCACTCTCCTCCAATAACAATTCTATCACGCATTCCTGAAGTTTAAGCATTCTTTGAGCATTAATGCCTCTAAATCTCCTAAGTGGTTAGGTCTAATTGAGAGCAAAACATATTTTTTAGCAACGATTCCAAAGCAGCACTCTAGAAACACTTTTTTTTTAAAGAGGTGTTTAGAAGCTGTAATTTATAAAGTCCATAAAATGATACACTATCTTTACTTCCTGAGTTTCATTAACTGTTCCTCGTGCCTTTGTTGACTGCTACGACTGGACTTTGATATATCAACAAACATAATTTATGACTTTGTGGTTGGATAATATGTTTACTTACTACATTATCTAGCAGTTGATTTAGGATTCCCCATTTAAATTACACTGGCTATTTAAAGGCCTTACTTGACAAGGTTTCAATTGCACTGTCTTTTTCTTCTTGTCAGCTCAATCAATTATTTATTGACATATTTATCATGAAATATACACAAAAAGGGACAAGCACAGTTAGCCCAGGAAAACATATGCAAGGAAGAGGGAAAGACTTAATATATATTTACACCACTTCCTTGCTACAAAATACCTAATAAACTAACCTCTACATCCCTAGTGCAAACTTACAGAAGACTGATTCATATTTAACATCTAACAGTAGACTCTTAGCCACTAGCGGATGCAGCCTCAGTGTAAAGGAGAGATGAGAGCAATCTCATCACTGTAATCTCAGGAACTCTGTGCCAGACCACTGCAGCTCAGTTTGTGTTCTCTTGCACGCTTGCTACCTTTCCAGCTTGAGGAAGATGAATTGATTGCAGAGAAACTCTAAGCAAAGATTAAAAAGAGCTAGTAATAGGGGATGCAGAGAAGTGCTTGTTTTGTTCTGCTAGCCCAGAATTTCAACAGCTAAGTAAGAGCATTGGCTTGAGCTGTTCAAAGTGTCATTAAATGACAAGCTCAAAAATATTATCATTCCTGTGTTGTAGCAGCATTTTGTCATTAGTCAATTTGGACTCATCGCATCTTCAACTAAGATGAACTTCATACAGTGTCTACACCAAAAAAAACAGTTACCTTTTACCAAAGCAAATAAATGTATACTCAGCACATTTAGAGAATTTTTTAAACAACTATTAAATTTTAGCTGATCCAATTAGGCCCTTCATAATATTCCCTACAGATAAATTCTTACTGATTGTTGACAGCAGGGCTTAATGCTGTGGAACACAAATAAGTCAGTAGTTTGGGGGGTTCTTTTGTTTGTTTTTTTTTTTCTCTCACCATGTGTTAACAGAGGACCTATCAGTTACCTAAACTTACCTTAAAATTAAACTTTATTTTAAAGCTTAAAAGAAACTCTTCCCCGTTTTTGTCAAGCAGCCATAGTATTTCAGAGAAACGTGGTAGTGATGAAAACACTACTCTATACTATCAGGAAAATATTAATCTAGATTTATGAATACCCTCCCAATATTTACATGCTTTTTGCAATATCAAAGCATGATCCAGAACCTTAGTAGGATGAAGTACCTCTTATAGCTGCCCCACTCTCTCCATCAATTAAAGAGGATGCTCAGGGCAGCCAGTTTTCTGTGTTCACACAGCTAGTTCTGGCTGTAGCTACACTGAGTGAAGAACACTTGGGGTTCACCCAGCTGCTCACTACCACCCGCACCATAGATTTCCACCTCCCAGGTTCTGCCAGTGTAACTCGTCTGATTGCTCCCCAGCCTGTGTTGAAACGAGCCAGGCCCACTCACTTTCAATGACAGGTCTTTGCAGGTCCATCTTGGTTTGCCCAAACTGAAATTGAGAGTGTTTGAAAGACTGGGCCAGCAGAATTGAGGGCAGCAGCTTTCAGAAGGCTTTTATGTTTAAGGGGGTGGAGGGGTCCCTTGACCTAACAAAGCTGCAACTGAAATAGGACATCGCCCCGGTTAACTGTCTGAAGGCAGGACAAATGCTGTGGTACGACTGCAGTCAGACAGGCTGTTCCAGCAGCAGCTGAATGAAGTCTGTTGCCCCCAGCTACAGATTACTGCCCTGCCTCGTTAACCAGAGGTTAGAATTTGCCCAGACCCCACACTGTGTATGTGATTGCTCTCAGACTCGGGTCTATTAAAATATTTGATTAACTAAATACCTCTAAATATTTGTGTTTCTAACGCAACAATGTAGTGAACGAGGGTGCGGCCACAGAAGTCGGTATATCAACAGCCGTGAGAGGACTCTCTAGCTTCACCTGGATCAGCAGTAGGTGGAGCAACACATAAGACCTTTATTAAAGCCCTCTGAATAGGAATCAGGTCTTCTTTTGCCTGCTTGATGTATACTGCAATATGGAAAATACCTCAGGGTGCTTCTCTGTTCTCATTTATGAGCTACTTCATTTTTAGGCTTGCTAAGAATAAATGTGGAAATAAATAGTGGAAAGGAGTGTATTCAAGGTAAGTCTCCTACATTCAGGAAACAAATACTAATATCACACTGGAAGTATGAGTGTATACTTACAGGTATGTGTTTGCAGGTGCTTTCAAAAAGGCCCACCGCAGAATTAAAGACAAAGTTCTGATGACAGGGGCTACTATGAGTAGCATGACTCAGGAGAAGGTTTAAGATGATAGAATTGCTTCTCTGGAATTTTTGTCTAATGGAGACCAGAAAGGCTCTTCCCCTGGCTGTGCACCCTAATTCAAGATTTACTACTTATAATACCATTTTATCTCCAAAGGTTGTATCTTTCTTGGTCCAGCTTTTGTACACAGGGAGATTAGAAGGTAAGAAGCTGAGACAAGGGAGAGAAAAAAATATGGTAAGAATACTGTTAGTTGTGGCAATTTAGTGTCTATGTTAGTATTTGGAAGGCCTGACAGTTGGAGGTGTTGCTAAACCTGAGAGAGATGAAGGCCTTTGCTCTTGCTTCAGCAAGTCACGCAAACCAATGTGCTTGTATAAATAGGTCGTAAGTTGCCTCATCGATTTATGTAATAGAGTAAGAAAGCTAGAATGGCAGGCAGTTGCCTTACTTAGACAACAGGCTGGATAACCATGCGCTGTGCTTCTCCTGTAATGTCAATATGCAGTTGACTCTCCAGGATAAGCGTTTCTACTGTACCACTGCATCAAGGCTTAACAGACTTGTTTGTCATGGAACCCTGATTCTCCTCAGCTTTTTAGAAGTTATTTTCTTGCAGTCTTAATTTCTTTATAAGTCACAGTGAATAGGGCACTTCTCACAACAATCTCTGATATCTGAAAGGAGTTACTTTACTTGTTCAACAAGAAATTACCTTCTTAAAAAAAAAAAAGAAGCTTTTTTCTTCATTATTTCATTCAAGGCCACGTTGGATGGGGCTTTGAACAACCTGGTCTAGTGGAAGGTATCTCTTCCCATGGCAGGGGGTTTGGAATTAGATGATCTGTAAGGTCCCTTCCAACCTAAACTATTCTATGATTTGTTCTTCATTCTCTGAAACCAAAGTGATTCTAGAAGATTTCAAAGAAGTTTCTAAACAGACTTGCTTTGCTTGGATATTTTGAGAATTTGCATGATTGCAATGTTGCCATGGGTGGATACAGGCCCTTCAGTAGGGGCAGGCCAGGATGGTGAAAGTGGAGTCACCCTTTATATGAGAGAGCAGCGGGAATGTATGGAGCTCTGCCTGGGGACAGCTGAGAGCTCATGGGCAGGTTAAAGAGCAGACCAACCTGAGTGGCATTGGGGTGGGTGTCTGCTACTGGCTGACTGATCAGCAAGAAATAGATAAGACCTTCTTCAGACAATGGGAAGAAGCCTAACATTCTCAGGACCAGGTGCTCCTGGCAGACTTGAACCACCCTGGTATCTGTTAGAGGGGTGACACAGCAGGGTGCAAGCAACCCAGGAGGTTTCTGCAGTAGTGCACTGATGACAGCTCCCTGGCACAGGCCATTGGGGAGCTGACAACAACAGATGCTCAACTGGATCTGATAGTTCCTGTATTGGGTCTGGTTGAGATGGAGTTAACTTTCTCTATGGCAGCTCACAGATTTGTGACAAAAACAATGCTGATAACACTAATGTTTTAGCTATTGCTGAACAGTGTTTGTACAGCGTCGAGGACTTGTTTCTTACTCTGCTTTTTTGTCTTTCCCCTTCTCCCCCAAGTAGATTGGGAGAGCATAGAATTAAGCAGATGACCTGAACTAACTGAAGAGCTATTTCATGCCATATAGCATCCTGCTCAGTAACGAAAAGGGAGAGAAAGAGGTTTAGAGAGCTTAGCCATCGTTTGCTTGGGAACTGACAAGGCACCGGCCTGTGTGTGGGAAGTGGCAAGTGATTGCCTTTGCACCATTTATTTTGTTTTCTTTCTCTTTTCTTCCACTTCTCTCTTGCTTATTAAACAATTTGCATCTCGACCCACAAGCTTTCTTGCTTCTACACTTCTTTCGTCTTCCCCTGTCCCACTGCGGTTGAAGGGGGAGTGAGCAAGCAGCTGTGTGGTGTTTAGCCATTTACTGAGGTTAACCTACACCACTTACAAACAGTGAAGAACTGCCTGGGGCTGTGAAGGTCAGGGGCAGTCTTGACTGCAGTGACCATTAGGTGATTGACCTCAGGATCTGTGAGGAGGGAACAAGGCAAAAAGCAGGATCTCAACCTCAGACTACAGAGGAGCACACTTTGACCTGTCTGGGGGCCTGCTTGGAAAAATCCTGTGTCTGGTGGGAGAGAGGAGAGGGCTAGGAAAGCTAACCGCTTTTTCAGGATTGGCTCTTCCAGACTGAAGAATGGTCCATCCTGGTGTGCAGGAGGGCAAAAAAAGGTGGCAGGAGGCCTGTGTGGATGAGCAAGGAGCTCCTGACAAAACTCAAACACAAAAAGGAAGTGTGCAAGAGGTGGAAGCAGGGACAGGTGACTTGGGAGAAATACAGAGCCACTCTCTGAAAGTTCAGCAATGGGATTAGGAAAGCTGAAGACAGCCTGGAGCTGAATCTGGCAAGGGATGTGAAGTGCAACAAGAACAGGTTCTCCCATGTATCTCAGCAGCAAAGGGAAGACCATGGACAATGTGGTCCTGCTGATGAATGGGGCAGGAGACCTGGTGACGGGTCAAGACAAGATGCTTGACTGTCTTCTTTGCCCGAGTCTTTAGTGGCAAGACCTGTTTTAAGGAGTCCCAAGTCCTTGAGACCAGAGGGAAGGTCTGGAGCAAGGAAGACTTGCCCTTGGTAGAGGAGAACTGGGCTAGGGAATGTTTAAATGAACTGGCCATACACAAGTGCATGGGACCTGATTGGAGACACCGGCAAGTGCTGAGGGCACTGGCCAATGACACTGGGAGGCCATTCTTGGTTATCTTTGAAAGGTCATGATAATCAGGAGAGGTTCTTGAGGACTGGAAGAGAGCAAATGTCACTCCTGTCTGCAAGAAGGAGTCAGCCTTGCATTGATCCCCGGGAATGTAATGGAGAAAATAATACTGGAAATGTTTCCAAATGTATTAAGGACAAGAAGGTGATTGTGAGTAGTCAGCATGAATTCATGAATGGGAAATCATTCCTGTTCAACTTGATACCCTTCTATGATGAGACAGCTGGTGGAGAGAGTGGATGTTGTTTATCCTGACTTTAGCAAGGCTTTTTATGCTCTCCCATGACAGCCTTATTGACAAACTGATGAAGTACAGGATAGATAAGCAGACAGTAAGATGAACTGAAAACTCACTGAACTGCCAGGCCAAGGCCTGGCAATGTGTGATCACAGGGATGTGATCAGTAGCATGAATTCCTTCTGGAAGCTAGTCATGTACCTCAAGGGTTGATACTGGAGCAACTAATGTTTATCATCATCGTTTATGACCTAGATGATGTAAGAGTGTTCTTTCAGGAGGTTTGCAGGAGATACAAAACTGGGATCCATGGCTGGTACACCAGATGGGTCTGCTGTCACCTCTGAAGGACTGACCTTGACAGCTGAAGAAATGAGCAGGCAGAAACTCCACAAAAGGAAATGTCAAGCCCTGCCCCTGGCGCAGAATAACCCCGTGCACCAGTAGACACTGGGGGCTGATGGGCTGGAAAGCAGCTTGGCAGAAAGTGTTCTCGGAGTCCTGTTGTTCAACAAGTCAGATGTGAGCAGCATTGTGTCCTTGTGGCCAATGGTGTTCGGGGCTGCATTAGGAAGAGTATTGCCAATGGGTCAAGGGAGGTGATTATTCTCTACTCATCCCTGGAGACACACCTGGAGTGCCATGACAGTTCTGGGCTACCTAGTACAAGACGGATGTGGAGATACCAGAGAGTCCAGCAAAGGACCATGAAGATGATGAAGGGATTGGAACATCTGATGTACAAGGTGAGGCTGACAGAGCTGGGATTGTTCATTCTGCAGAAGACAAGGCTCAGGAGGATCTCATCCATGTGTACAAATACCTGGTGAGAGGGCATAAAGAAGCTGGACCCCGGGTCTTTTCAATGATATTCTGTGGCAGGACAAGAGGCAATGGGCACAAACTGAACTACATGAAATTCCACCTGATTGTAAGAAAACACTTCCTGTTCCAGTGTCTGCCCACCATTACAGTCTGCCCAGGGAGGCTGTGGAGTCTCCATCCTCAAAGACATCCAAAACCCAATTGCACACAGCTCTAAGGAACTTGCCATACCTGACCCTGCTTTGAGCAGAGAGTTGGACTAGGCTATCTTTGGAGGTCCCATCCCACTTCAATCATTCTGTGATTCTGTGACCTTAAATGTTCTGTGATTCTGTGATCTTAAGTCCTAACAATTCATAGGCTGTCTGTAGCATGGAAGTGTCCAAAATAGTCCAAGTTCTCTGGGTTATATAGCGTTAGCCAAACTCTGCTCCAAACTTCAGGGTTGTAGTTCACGGTGACTTCCATGAAAACTGTGTGTACTACCTGGTCTATTTCTGCAAATAATTAGGTGACATTCATTAAAAAAAAAAGGGAATTATTAGACTTCTGAATTCAACTGCCTTTCTCATACATGTGTGGAACAACTTCACTTTTTTCAGTTACTATGGTAGAAAAGTTGGCATTGCTCTGTTTTCTGGTAGCTACTAAGGGTGTCTATTTTCTGCTATTCCTCACAGTATTTGTGCAGAGCACTACTAAAGGAAAGTTGTGTTCCTTATTAGCACAGGAGAGGTTTAAAGCGTGGTTGTACTAGTTCAAGGTGGTAGAGATATCTGTGCATCAACGGTAGAAGAAACTTTGCTGAGAACCCTGTGTTCCAGAAACTTGATAGCTTAGAAACCATCATGATAGTAGTGCGGTGAATGTGGAGTACTTGAACTTTTATTATTAGTTGGAGGTAAACCATAAGGCTGTCCTGAAACTAATTTTGAACGGTTTATGGGAATTTCTTCATACCAATTGAACTGCTTGCCAGGTTTTTTTTTTTCAAAGATAGCTGCCATAGACTATTAATAATCTAGTGCTGTTAGAAATTTCTGTTACTTCAGAATTGTTACTTGTAAGCAAAAAATAATGATAATAAAAGAAAATTACCAGTCTTCAGGGTGCCTATGTTTTGAAAGAGTCAGAAGTGTGGTGATTGCTTAGTTTGTGTATCTGTAGCCCTTTAACGTCACTATTTTGAATTATTGGCCTACAGCCACATATTCATTTATAAGGAATTGATCATAATAATGTCTCTTTTGGCAGTTCCAAGGCTATCTATCTGGGTGGCTCCATGTCACAAGTGTCATCCCTCGGACATGACAGGTGATGTAGGGCTACATTACTTTGATCTGTGTACTTCCTAAATGTTATTATAGAAAAGTGGAACTGTGTTTCAGTTGCATCCCCTGTTTACTTATAAATAGAAACATTTGTGAAGTTAAAATAAGCTACAAACTAATTTCTATTACAGCCAAAAATATGGTGAAAACATGATTTTTCTAGCATGGCCTACATCTGTGGTACAGAAGTTTTCATCACATATTGGAAGAGAGCATTTTTGCATTTTCCCTTTGAAAACCTACAGATCAGTGTTTTTCTTGCTGTTAGTGGCAGGGCTTTTCAGACGAGGCATCTTCTAGCACTAGTGGGTCAGGTACGCTGGAGAAAGACAACAGCTGTGGAAAGAAGAAACTACCAGACAATTCCCATGTTTTTCAACTGAAGGCTGCAGCAGCAGGGCAGCCAGTCTGAACATAAATTCTGTCATAAGGAGAGTGTAACACAGAGACAGGAGGGCTGAGAGTATGGGTAGTAGAAAAACAACTTGCTGCTCTTCTCATGTCGCAGTGAATTTCCCCTACAACCTGCCCCAGCGCAGAGACCTGGTAGGACCTGCAGTGACAGAAAGGGACTAGAAACAATTCTGTACTGAGCCAGAAAACACTGAGGGAGTGAAGAAAGAGACCAACTGGATTGTTCTACAGAGCAGCAACTTTCCTGAGTGATTTCATCCTGAGGTGCAGTGTTTCCATTGAAAATGAGTTTGGTTCAATGAAGGAAGAAAGGCATTTGCAAATAACTTATCAGCTCCACCAGTTCTTTCTTTCACTTTCTTGCTGGTAAAGTTTTGCTTCTCCTCCCCACTTCTCATTAGTTTTAGCTAGTTATAAATGAAATGTCAACAGGATTGCTGCTTCCCCTCCCATAAAGCCAGAAAAAAATATCTCTTCGAGTCTACTGGACTTTCTCTCTGCCTTTTCCCAAGCTCCTACTGCTCTTGTAGAACGGTTGTCTTCTACTAGCTGAAAGGTCAAAGAAACTGCAGTAAGTGACTGTGGAAAGAAAGTGGGACAATTTTAGAACTGAACTTATGCGTAAGTAGGGAAAGAACTAAAGACCTAGCATAGGGTGCCTGGAGAGATTGTGGAATCTCTGTGGAGATATTCAGAATTTGATGAGGCCCTTGGCCACCTTCTCTAACTGAGCACAGAGTTGTACTTGGTGACCTCCTGAGGTCCCTTTTGACCTCCTGAGGTCCCTTTTGACCTCCTGAGGTCCCTTTTGACCTCCTGAGGTCCCTTTTGACCTGAATTATCCTATGAGTCTAAAGTAGAGGGACAAGATGAAACAAGAATTGAACAGAACAAGGAGGAAGGCAGTCATAGAGCTAATCAGAGCTTTTAAATTGTGTGTGTGTGTTCCAAGTTATTTTGGTTTGGGATTAGATGTGGGCTTCATCCAAATTTTTGGGTGGCATAGGAGGAAATACTGTGGTTATGCTCATGACTGCAGTTGTGCATAGTTCTCATCTCAATAACATTCACTTGTACTAACAGAGGCCAAGCCCTGGTTTCTCTTTCTGAACAGACAGCACACAGTGAAGTTGTAAGGGCTGCTTCCCATCATCCATAAATGATTAAGGACATGTGGGGCACATACTGGAGAACAAATGAAAAAAAGAAATAAGGAAAGGTTAAGCTATAGAGTCAGAATTCTGACTTATTTCCTTCCGATGTTAATTGGTATTGAGGCATTACACCATGTAAGGCTAGACTAAATCTTTGATTAGCACAGGCATCTTCCGCTGAAGTGTGTGTTTCTCAGTCTTTATGTATGGAACAATACCACTCTATAAACTACTTAAATGTAGCATGCAAACAAGCAGGCGTGACTCCCTAGTTCAGTGGTTTACACACCTAACCGGGAGCAAGCCCAACTGGGTTCCTGCCCTGGTGAATTATTAGTACAAATTAATTAATATAAATTCAACAAAGCTGTTGAAACAGTACCAACAGAGGAATCTAAGCTCTTCTGTGCCAGAGATGCTGTAGTTTGTTGTCAAAATAATGTGACGTGAGAACAAGAGGTACAAGTTCAAATCTCCTCGGGTAAAGAGGAAAATCAGGCCCTGCGGCTGCCGCATCCTTGTGTGCATCCTAACCGCTTAGCTCTCGGCTAAAAGGCAGGTGATCAACCCCTTGGCAAACCTCTGGTTTCAGTTCTGCTGCTTCTGCAGGTGCTCGAGAGGGATCGTTTAGTTGCAAGGGGATAACAAATCAATCACTTCTGGTTTTCTCATCAAAATTTTTTTTAAAAATGTTATTTGCTGGTATTTGAACTTCATCGAATTGATGACACCACCTCGTAATGGAGTGTTTCAGCAGCACTGGTTTGTCTTGCTGGTGACTTAACAGCACGTGTAAAGAGGGGACTTGAGAAAAAACAGTTGCCTTGCGACGGAAGGACTGCAGGATGACCAGGTTTACATGGCAGAATAAACCCCTAGGTTTAAGAAAGCAGAAGGGTCATGATGGGGAAAGGCTGCGGTGGATTTTAGGCGAGGAGGAGAAGAAAATGAAGGGAAATTTCAACGGGCTGAAGTAAATCAGCCGCACAACGAGCGCTGTAGGGGTGTTTTTTTTTTTTTTTTTTTTGGCCCCGTCTGCCCGCCCACCCAAACTTCCCC
>VZSZ01010958.1:2739-40969 GCA_013398815.1 Ibidorhyncha struthersii | reverse complement strand
TGCCGCCTTCCGCCGGCACTGATGGAGTGCAAGGGGAGACTTGACGCTAATACACACTATGACAAAAAATAATAGCTGCAGTCCCTTAATTTTAAATAGGTCAGCCGAGGCACAGCAATTTGTGTTCTGGGGGATTGCCCAAATGTCACCTGTGACCTCCCTAATACACCGTATCTGGGCTGGGGATCAGATCTGTTTTAATAGAGTTACAGGTAGATGATGACTTCCAGGTAGCTGGGTGTTCAGTTCTTGTCCTCTCCTTATTCCTTATGGGAGCTATCAAAACGTCACATTGTCACTGAATTACTTAATTCATAGTTCAGAACCTGATTCCAGCTGTGAAAATGGATACAACCGTGGGGTTGATTGCCTTCATCAGGATAACTGGGATGAAGTTAGTGAATGCATGGCAGTTTTTCCTCTTGCGCTTCTGTCATTGCAGCCTTGTGTAGGCCTCACATGGTTCTGCACTTTTAGTGCTGTCACTTGTCATCAGGAAAAAGTTGAAAATTAGCCTGTGCCCATAGGACTCTCCACAACTTTGGAAACCTTGCAAACTTTCTACCCTGCTTGCACTGCCCATCTGTGTTCTTACACTACAGATTGTGTTTCAGACTGTCCTTCCTAAGAGGGGGTAGAGTTAGTGTCACTCATGTAGGTTTTTGTGGTCTGTTGTGAAATTTTTCTTAAGAGAAACTACCTTTGAGTTGTAAGTCCACGAGAACGTGTCTTCTTTCTAGAAGATTATAAAAAAGTAATAAAAACATTACATTTGGGATCAGAGCAATGGAGATAAATTTTAATGGCACCGTAAGTTTTAATTTACTTACCATTGTATGGGTAAACAGTTAAATTTTAAGATTATTTATGAAGTCTGGGGTTTGGGAAGCATTGGTTCCAGGAAAAGTGTGTGATTAATGGCTTTGCTTTCTGAGAAAAGTGGAATTGCCATAAGTATTCTACAATAGTCAATTTTATTCCAGAATAACGTCCACAGAGTGAGAAGTTAGTGGTACAGCAGTAGCTGAATGATTATACCAGTGAGCTTCCACATGGAGACAGAACCATTGCGTGCAGCTAATAGTCAATTCTTCTACTAAAATTTCTAACTTATGAACAGGGTAATGCTGGAAGTTTTATAAGGAAATAAACATCAAAAGTGAAAATGAGAAATTTTCAGGGTTATGGGGATAAGTAAATAAATAATATTGCAGAAGGGGCATGAATCCACCTATACTTGTTTTTGTGTATGTGTAACTTAGCTAAACTGGCTGGTCTTTTTTGTTTGCTTTTCTTTTCATCTCTGATTTTTTGTCTCTATGTAAACTGAAGTCAGTTGCTGAGTCCCTGGCCCTATGTTCATTATAAATATCATGACCAAAAAAATGTAGGCTGTCTCCCCTTCTCTAGAGGGCTGTGGCCTGAGGTATTGCAGTATCATTACTCATTGCTTGAGGGTCACAGGGAAAAGGAAAAACTTATTGTGTGTTGAGGTGGTGTTAAATACTGTGCTAAAACAAAACGAGCTTGAACTCTGGACTCCTTCTGTCAGTTTTCTGTACCCTTTGTCTGTTTTAAGAACATGTTATGGTGTGAACATGGCCTTTCACAAGAAGAATGGCATGTCAGTGTGGGATAAACCAGAATGCTTGTTGTGGTATTGATAGCAACGAACGCCTTGAAATGGATTGGGGTGTTTTGTTCTGTCACTTGTCTTGCTGGAATTAGCTCTTGGGTCATACTGGAAAACTTCTTGACCTTGAAACAGCCCCAGTAAAAATGTCTCAATGTTAGCCATGAAAGGATAAGGAACCATTCTGCACCTGATGACAAGCAGAATCATGGTGTGGTCACATACACCTGTGTGCATAACCATACATATATAAGCTTCAATGTGATCTTTATCAAGATGAACAATACTTGCATCTTTATGTAGAATGTGCACTATTTCTGAGGGATATTAATAGGTCAAGTGGTGACTTGTATTGAATGGGGAACCTGTCAGTTAGTTGGGGTTGCACTCCAAAATGACCCAACTCATTCTTTAATCTGACTCTGTGCAATGCAACCTGCATCTCACATACTGTTTTGAAAACACTTGGAGCTGAATCAGATGTGAGAACTAGATGCAACTTTTTCTTCCTACGTCTTTTTTTTTTTTTTTTTTTTTTTTTACTATAACATATTTGACTGTTGGTGTTGTTTCAGAGCAAATAAAAAATAATCGTGGTCTAAATGGCCACTTCAGTAGACTATTTGCTGTCTTCTTGTAGTTAGGCATGTTAGTTTCTGCAGTACAGTCGATGCTGTGAAAACATAATAGAGAACATCTGTGGCAGGTTCCTGTTCCATTATGCAAATTCACTTTCTCTAAAGTCAGAGAGACTAGTTGGTTATATTTACTACAGAGAAACAAACCCTCTGAATATATTTCTTGGAACGCTGCTTCTTTAGTGGAAGTTAGAAGGTGCCATATTCCAGGGTCGTCCTAACATAGTGAATTTAGTTACATGATCACATGGTAGTTTCTTGTGGGACTCTTACCTTACGGGTTGTTTTGCCAACCAGATATCTAATCAATGTATTTTCTAATCCTTGGGGTTAAGTGCATGTTCTTACATGTACTAACCCAGAGCTGTTAAGTTCTGTCTACCCTTTGTTTTGTCTGGACCTAAACTCAATTCTCTTTGTGAAATCCTCTGTGCGTTTGAGTTTCTATTTCTGAAATGTCACAAATATTCAAAGAGAAATGTTGTTCCTTATGCGCCGATAGGGAAATGGGGCGCAGAAATAAATGGCCAAGTTGTTGGAATGGTCCCTTCATCTTGGATTCTCAGGTTAAGATGTCTGTTCTGGTTTTTTTTTGTTCCCCCTAATAAGCATGTCCTGCACTCCGAGTGGTGCATTTGTTGTTACTTCTCCAAATTTGTCTTCTTGCTTCTTAGTGTGTACATAGAAACTGAGGAACTTGCAATACTAACTGGTTCTCTAAATTGGAGCAACTTGTATGTGATCAAACACCAACTAACAAATGAAGCTGAGGGTACTGCAGATGGCAGCTCTTTTTGCTGTGGCTGTGAATGATCCTGCAGTTGGTCTTTGATCCGTGGAATGAGGTGTTGTCATAGTTTCAGCTGGGATAGAGTTAACTTTTTTACTAACAGCTGGTATAGTGCTGTGTTTTGGATTTGGGAATGGTGTGACAGCGCAGTAATGGTTTTGGTTGTTGTTAGGCAGTCAGGGTCTTTTCTGCTCCTCACCCCACTAATGAGTAGACTGGGGCTGCACAAGAAGCTGGGGGGAGACATAGCCAGGACAGCTGACCCCGACTGACCAAAGGGATATTCCATATCATATGATACCATGCTCAGTATATAAAGTTGAGGGAAGGAAAAGGAAGGCGGGGATGTTTGGAGTGATGGCATTTGTCTTCCCACTTAACTGTTATGCGTGATGGAGCCCTGCTTTCCTGGAGATGGCTGAATACCTGCCTGCAGATGGGAACTACTGAATGAATTCCTTGTTTTGCTTTGCTTGCGTGTGTGGCTTTTGCTTTACCTATTAAACTATCTTCATCTCAACCCACAAGTTTTCTCATTTTTATTCTTCCGATTCTCTCCCCCATCCAAACTGGGGGAATTGAACAAGTGGCTGCATGGTTCAAGCTGCTGCCTGGGATTAAACCACGACAGGTGTATATCTTGTGCAAAGAGTAGCAGGTGAGTTTGTGTTCGTAATGCAGCAGTATGAAGTACATTCAAGTGCTGTTCAGCTCCGCTTCATGTCCCTTTCCATGGTTTGATACTTCAGCTGTGGATCGGTCTATGTCAATTCAAAGTGCCAGCATCAATGTAATGTGGTGTTTTTTCTGCTAAAGTTATCCTCATTTTGAAGCTACTTGGCATGAAAGAAGCTGCAGTGATGCTGTGAGGACTCACCTTGCCAACAACTTGTTTCGTCACCGGGGTTGGAAGCTCTTGGTTTGTAGCAGAGGCAGTCTTCAGTTTATCTTAGAACACAACTAACAGGACACACTCCGTTAGCAGTGGGACGCAGAAATGGAGGAGGTCCTGTATTTTATTTCGTGTTCTGGAGGTGATTATAGATTAGAAGGGAAAAGGGGGTCAGTACCAGATCCGGATGTCTTGGCTGCTGCCCTCTCCCCACTCCCATTCTATCCCACTTCTCTCTCCAGACTTTCACTTGAACTCCCTTTGTGTTTCATGCTGACTGCTTCCACCTTTCTCCCTGTGCTACGTGAGGACTAAGAGCAGAAGTCATAGCTCTGAAAAGGTGGTTTCTCTTTCCACTTTTCCCATTAGATCAATCCTAGACCATTCAGTAACTACTGGAAAACAGACTAGGCAACAGCCAAAGGCAACCTTTGCGTCTGCGTCACTGACGTACCACTGACTTTGACAAACTCTTACCTAACATGCCAGCAGAGTCCTCAGATGGGCTTCTACCTTTGGCATCCTTTGCAGGGACAGGTAAAGCGATTGCTATGCAAAGATGCACTGAACATTCAATCAAGGCAAACAAAATAGAGGTGCCAGAGCATCTTCAAAGGTTGCAGGAGTCTTCTAATACAAGGGAAAAGGATGTTTTGTCAGTTAGCAATTTTGAAAATTGTACCATTTGTACTAAATTTGTAACTATTGAGAACTTTGAACCTTGATGTATTTAAAGCAATTGAAAACTGCTTAGTTGGCCTACTCCAAGTACCTGTTGACCAGACTGACTCAAAGGATCTACATCTTTCATAGAAAAGAGGAGGAGGTCACAATTTTTTATCTGTGTATGGTGCGCTTAGATGTAGTACAGTGTAGCAGTGTTGAGTGGCACTGGAGAAAAAACATTCTTGAGTAATGCTGCTATGCCACGTTGCAATAAATTATGTTTACAGGGCTATTAAAAACATGCAACAAATATTTGTCCACGGTTTATATTAAAGATACACTTTAAAATCGCTTAGAAAGAGCTAATTATATAATTTTAGCTAAGAGTTATGGAGATTAAAAGCTCATTGACCAAGGATTTATAGGTTTAATATAGGTTTCTGATTGTTTTATACAGGTCCGTAAAAGTCTTACCCATATATCAGCAATTGATAACAATGTATATAATTTTTCTTCTTAGACCACACTGAAATACAATTGGACTTTATGAATGGGCAACCTAAAAATTCTTAGTTTTTTTCTAATTTGTCAATTAAAAATCATTCTCAATGCTCCTTGGGCACATTAAAGCACGATATCTGATGAGGCGTAGCCGGTAGTACAATCTACTTTGTAAGTCATCACCTCTGAGTTCAAAACTAACCATGTGCAGGTAATCTTTTCATATACATGCCAACACGTTCAGAATGCCAGTGGCGGTAATATTATTTTGTATTCCAGAGTATCAGTATTGTTAAATTTGAAGAATAAAAAAGTTCTGTGTTTAAATGGATTATAGCAGATATATGCTACTTAGTTTAAGGCTGCTTTTCTTCTTTCTTACTTGAAAAACTTCAATTTCTCTGCTGTTTTATACCTAAGCAGTAGCCACTTATAGGCCTGTTACATTCCAAGGTGTGTCCCTGTTGTTTCAGGGAAATTGTATGAAGTTGAATTTTTCTTGACATCATTGTAATACTGTCCTTTGTGTAGACTGTAAGCAAGCCAGATCCAGAGATTTCTCTTGGAAATTAGGACTTAGTAGGATCATAATGGCCACCATCTATTTTCTGTTATTTAACTGTACTAAGCTAGCATAGTGATTTATCCCATGGTCCAGTAGCCAAAAAAGATGCTTTCAGATGCTGGACTTACATTTCAGGCTGTAATCCTCTTAATGCTTGTTTACTTAACAGGTTTGAACGTGCTTCTGAATTATTTTTTTTATCTTGGATCATTTTACTGATCCATTTTAGAGATGCTGCACTGAGGTACAATGAATGTGTGGTAACCTGTTAGAAGGGAGTATGTCTGGGAATGAGCAACTGGCTGCATGCAGAATTAAGGTGCTTTTATACCAATTTTATTGTCGGCAAAATTGGCAGTGTGGGACTTCACAGTTTGGACTGTAGTTGAAGAGATATTTCAAGCTGGCAGGTACAGGCCAAAAGAAGCAATTCCAGCTACTCATTCCTATCCTTACTCTGATTTAACCTGTGGGATATCATATGTGTTTGAGGTAGTTTTTGGCCAGACCTGTCTGCTGATCTAGTTTCCCATACCTTGGCGCAAAGAGTTAAGCTGGCTTATTGGCAGGAATCATTAGGTGGGGAAGGGCAGAACTGTTCTTAGCAGCAGCCAGGCATTAATCAGATGGCAGCCTTAGCCAGCTTTTCTTTGATTGTCCCTAACTTAGAGTGCATAGAGGAGGAGTATTTAATTCATTAGAGTAATCAAAACAACTCAGTGGTCAAATCTTGTCCTTGCACCACTGGAGGGGAGGCATTTGGCTTGATTTTGGGGGGGGTGTTTTTATTTTTTTTTTTTTTTTTCCCTTGATGTCTTTGGAAATTACCAATTTTCAATTAATTACTCCTGTAACTTGGAGATACAGCTCCTGCCTTCCCGTAGTAAAGAGTGGGTGTACTTGGTAACAGTGAAAGCTGCAAATATAAAATGCAGTATTCCCTAAGAATGTTGGGATCTGTCTGCACAAAAAAATTGCATATGTTCCCATCAACACTGGCTTTGTTGGGACTGTCGAGTATGTTTGCTCTTCCCACCCAGCTTTCTCCATTGTCCTAATGCTACTTGAGTTAGTAGTAGCAGACAGTGCTTCCATGGTTAGAAATCAAGTGCCTAATGACATTTTTACCTCTGCAGTGTTACTCCTCTCAAGCAGAGTTGAGGAGAGGTGTCGGTGCTTTATTTGTATTAGGAAAACATCCTTTATCTCCTCTGCATCCTTTCTTCCTTATCCCACCTGCACCCTCTTGGAGACACTTTACTTTTTTCTTCTCTTGAAACAGCATTTAGGTTGTCTATGAAGCTCTCCATTCTGGCTGTTGTAGTACAGCAGTACAGCTGGAATTATTACTGGGATGTTAAGAGGTTGGTGTTGTACCAATTGTGCCTTTGGTACCTACCTCTTACTCATGGACCTGCTATCAACATCTCAGAGGTTTGATGTTCTGTGGCACCAACACAAAAAAGGTTCTTTTCTAGATTATTGTGGTTTTATCACAGTTATGTCCTCTGGGAGGGGAGGAATTATACACATTTTTTCAGTCCTTGTCAGAGGTGGCTATTTTCAGGAATCAGTTGTTATTGAAAGTAGTTGTCTAAATTTAATCTCTATCTTTAAGTAAATGTATTTTTTTTTCAGAAGTACTTTCTGCAGGTTTTGCTCTGCAGATCTGATCAGTTCTATTTAGATAAAGATTTTGGAACCTAGTCATCAAGGTTTTGAAAACTCTGGCTCTGTATGTAGACTTGAACTGGTCGATCAGCTTCATCTCACTTGCAGAATTGGCATCAGCTTTGAAAGGTCAGAGGAATAATATTATTAGGGATTGGATTTCATCCATCATATTCGAGTCTGCCTTTTTATTTTATGGTGGCACTAAAATGGTTAAGCAAATACCGAGATAGGAATTTACTTACTACCTAGGTGAATTCTCACGTTTGCTGTTCAGGGGAAATGGAAGAATTTCAAATGCACTGTGCTCACTGTTCCCATGGCTGATCTGTATTTTTCAAAATGTAGCCGATTACTTCACTGTCTGAAAAAGGAACTGTCTGTCTAATTTTAAATTACAATGCTGGGGTTTTTTTTAATCTGAGCCTCTAGAAACTGCTCTTACTTCTTCACTCTGCTGTAGGTAGAAGGTGTTGTATTCAAAAAAAACTAGCTACAGAGAAGACAAACGTGGAAGGAAAAATAAAAACCAAACCAGTTGTGAGACTTACAAAATAGCCCATCAAATTTAAATGTGTTTTAAATTATATTGGTCAATCTCTGACCATTTTTTTCAGTGGGAATAGCAAAATTTCAATCTACAATGAAGGATTTTCCTCTTTTGGAAAAGGATTTATTCTGGCTTGTTTTGGATATCTAGAAATACCTCAGGCCTAACTTGGTTTCTGTCTCTTCTGTCTTGTCTGGAAGAGCATAAAGCTCACAGAAGCTACCTGTTAAGAATTAAGGAATTTAATAAAATATGTTTTCTGAACCTACTGATTTTGTTTATAAACAGGCTGTTTGTATTCTTATTTTCTCATATATTCTTTGAAAATGCAGTGCATGTTAAACAGTCACTCTGTTTGGCTTGATTCTCTAAGCAAGAACGGAGACTTTGATCAGGAAATGTTTTCCCTGACTTTTTTTCTTTCCCCAGTTGCTTATTAATACCAGGGGATATTAATGGTCTTCTTTAAATATAAACCTTTGTCTTCTCAGAACTTTATGATCTTGACATTCTTACCCAAAGAATTACAAAATTATTCTGCTCTTAATAGATGGAGGGATTTAAATCCTAAATATGACATATTGTACAATATTGTATTATTAACAAAAAAGATTAAAATATTACATACTTAAAGAATAAATATTTAAGCAGGGTTTTGTTGTTTTGGGGGTTTGGAATTTTTTTTTTAGTGAAGACTATATATACATATATATGTGCAGTATGTAAAAAAAAAACACAAACCAACCAAACAACAAAAAAACCCAAAAACAACAACAAAAAAACCCACACCCAAAACAAAACTTGGATTTTTCAGAAGAGAGCAAGACAGATATCATTTTGGATAAGTATTTAAAAAATCCAGCCACTAACCAGATTTATTCTGTACTTCACTNGCTCTTGGTAGAAAAAAGAAATGGAGTGTAGTAGGAAGAATACCTGATTTCTTAAAGCATTTATTAGGGAGAATTAATTTTAGTTGCAAAGTTTATTCACATTGGCTTGGCAGTGAGCACTGTTCTATCTGTTGAAAACATCAAAGAACTAGCTATAAACAAAGGCTAATGATAAGATGCTGGAGGAGCTAAATGAGGAAACAGTGGTTAGAAGGGTGTTGCAGGAGTTGGTGTTAAATTAGTTGACATGTAGTCTTCATTAATTTAAACCAAGAAATAAACAACTTTTTAATTACATTTATGAGCTGGCATAAAATTCAGAGCTGCTCTGAAGACAAATAATTAGAAGATCTAGCATGTGTGGGGAAACTATTCATTGAATTGGATTTAGTCTAATACAGAATTCTACTTACAGGGAAAGGGGAGGAAAAAAATTAGGAAAACAGTGCAGTAAACCCTGAAAAAGGCTTAGGACTTGATACTACTTCTTTTCTGGCACTGTGGTTTTGTTGGAAGCTTTTCTCCTATTTTGGTTGGTGAAAAAAGTTGTTGGAGGGATGACCAAAGCATTACATCATGGAAACTGCAGCTAGAACAGCAAGCCAGGAAAGTATCTGCAGGCAAATCCCATTGCAGGCAGCATAATGAGATGCCGCAGAACAAAACAGCTTGCAAAGAAGGGAGGAAATGCTATAGAGAATACTCAAGTGCTAGGAAGGTTAAGGCTTTCCGCCTTTCTAACTTCTTAATGTGGTAGTTGGAATGAAGTCGGCATCTGCTTTTTTGTTTGTTTGTTTCACGTGGATGTGAAAGGACTAATTTCTGTCCCATCAGAGTCAAGGTGTTTAGTTTTGGCTAGTAATAAGATCCTTCAGAGAATGAACGATCTATTTCATTTTATAAGCAACCTATCTGTTACTGTTCAGATACTTGTATTCTTATTCTTCATGCTTTTTATTGTACTCCTTTATAATAGTACAGCTCATTCATTTAAGTACAAACAAAATACTTACCCAGAAATACTTACCTGGTCACTGCAAGTTCAAGCATGTACCTTTGGATCTCTCAAACAGACATCAATAGCATCACTACATTGTGTTACTCTCCCTACATCCTGCTTATATTGCAGGGTTTTGATAGGAAAAATTGAAGGTTTTTGTTTCTTTTGTGGTGCATCTCTACCAGGTAACCCAACCGTAAGAACAATAAAAAAAGGAAAATTGCCTCTATGTTCTATTAAATGTTTCCTTAAAACAGTTATCTAGTTTTCTGTTTTCAGCTTAACAGTTCTGTAATGGTGTTGGCATTGCAGATAGCGCAGTATTGGCCTTGTGTGTGGAAACACTGGTTCTTACGTATACTTCACAGCTGGTGAAATGCAAGAACTGTGTATACAAACAAGCTCAATTTTAATATTCCTTTGATTATTTTTTAATCTTCTTGATCATCTATTAATAATCCTTTATTTTTTTCCAATCCTCTCAAAATAATTTTCTAGGTTGTCCTTAAAAAGGGGTGGGGGAAAAGGCAAATTAAAATAAATCTGGTTGCTGATAGACACAAGGAATCTCGCATGCAACCTTCCAGGTTAATCTTGTGGTATAAAAGTTATGCAGCTCTGACGGATCTTACAAAGCTTAGCTACAGCTTAATTTACAATCCTTTTGCCAATATGTAGTGCTAATTGAGGTATGACACAATGTGTGGTCATCTGAACCTAAAACTTGATATTAGTTTAAATGTCAAAAGCGTATTTAGAGTTAGCCAGCCAGCTTCTTTCCTTCTGTGTACCTCTGTAATTGGAAAAAATAAACATCACTATTATCTGTGTCCTTACTTGCTTTTTTATTTTATCTGCTTTATCTCTTGTAGGCAACCATACAGTGTCGGGCACAGCAGGCCTCTAGGGACTACTTTATGAGTATAATACAGGCATATGATGGAGTACAGCTGAAGAATTACTGAGGTTGGAGTATTGCCCTTGTCAAGTGATTCAGTGCTCACATTGGTCTTTGATTTTGCTGCACGAAACTTGCAGTGTGGACAGACCTGCTCCCAAGTAGTTTATGATGTAAGGCACAGTACCCAGGGTGTATTTTAATGTGACTGGGGTGTCATGTGAAATACGGTGAGCCATAGCATTACGTCATGTGGAAAAACGTGCCAAGAGGATGGGTTACTTAGTACATTTGGTTGCTTTGAAACCAGAGTTCCTTCAGTAGTTCGTCACCAGGACAAAAGATGGGGGATGGGTCCCTGTGGAAGAGTTAGGGACAAGGACTTTAAGGTTTTGGTGGTGTCTACATAAAAGTCCTGGGACTTCCAGATACTAGTGCAGACAGTCACTGCGCGTGGCATGCCAAGTTCTTTGGAACTATGCTTGGCTCACATCCATTCCTGTACAAATCTCTCCAGTCCCTAGTGAGAGGAGAAAGTACTGCAAAAACTAGCATGAAGATCCACATCAGCTGGCACTCACTGGAATGTCTAAGCAGGACTCATGGAGGGGAAAATAACTTTCTGTTCCTCTTGTAATAAATATACTGTAGCCATATCTGACATACATATTTTTTTGGTGTGTCTGTCAGCTTGAAGAGTCCCAGACTGCTTGCAACTGCCCTGTGCCACTTCATTCTTGTCTGTTGGACTGGCTCAATTGTTTGTGCAGCTGTGCAGTAAAATGATTCTGCTGAAGCAGGGAAGACTATATTTTTATAATTTGTATATGTATTTATAATATTTTTAAATTTGTTTAAGCAGAGGCTATTTTTCAGTTGGATCAATTACCTTATTCATGACATGGCCTCCCACGCAGCTCTGCCAGCGTACTGGGGAGCCAAGGTCCTGGGAGGATGAGCACAGCCTCCAAACACCAGGACTTGCAGTGATTGCAGAGAGGAGAGAGTAGGTCTGAAATGGAAATGAAGCACATCAGAACCCCTTGCTGCTTATTCACACCTCTGAGATTATTACTGTGCATGTCTCTCTGTGGAGAAAGTTACGTGGCCTCCAGAATTGCTGTTGGATTTTCTAACTTGAGAGGGAATGCTGGGCTAATTAGCTAACTTAATTGAAATATGTTGTGTAATATATCTTAGTAGTATACAGTGGTTGCGGTTGCATTAAGAGTGTTTTAATATAATTTTTTTCCCCTGTGGTTAGCTTCATGAACTGTTTTTAAAATCTGTTGTCAAGCAATAATATTGTCATCTGAAATGAGGCTGTCATTCAGAAATGTAGGAGACTTGTCTTTTATTAATGCTAAAGAGGATGGGGTAAATTACTGTGTCTTAACTGTGCAGTATTGCAGGGTGAGAGTTTGCTCCTGGGCAATTACTGCAAGGCTGTTGGCAAGTGGCAGTGCCATCTTGTGATGATTTAGCCCTGTTTCAAAGCTCTGTGGTTCCTAAAAGTGAAGCAGGGTATAACAGCCCGATTGTGGAGTGTCAGGCAGCTTCATTTAGTTTATGGTGAGTTTTTTAGCCTGGCTTCTGAAGTAAATAAATCATGCCATCTTTCTGTCCCGACCTCTGTAAATCTTGAGCCTCTTAGCCACTGTGAGGAAAAGATTATAAAATCTGAGAGAACTTCCATATAAACAGGTGCCCAGGACAGGAGGAATGCTATTCTGAGTTTGCTCTCAGGGAAAGGGTGCAGTGCAAGTTTGTTAGACTGGAGAAAATGCACTTAGGAGGAACAGATATTATGAATTCATGGACTACAGAAAGGCCATACTCAGAGCTTGTACCATATCGTGAGCTGAAGCGAGAAGTTGGAGGCAACAAGGCTTTGCTACTGATGGTGATCATGGAACTACTTGGTTTTGTTTTCCTTATGGCTTTTGATGCTCCCAGCATCACGCCATCAAGCTGTAGCAACTCTTTAGTAACCAAACTGAAAGGCTTTTAAGAATGCAAAACTGAAACGATCCTGTCTGGTGAGGCTGCAGTAGCATGGGGAACAGTCAGGCTCCATTTTGGATGCCTGACTCTGTTGCTATTCTGAGTTGCTCTACACTGCACAGTGCTGCTTAACTTCCTGCTGTTTTCTAGCTACTCGTCTTTTTTTAAACCGGCTGCTTTTGTGGCATGCTTCCTTTCTGTCAGGAGAGCGCAGAGTAACAAAACCACGTTTTATTCTCTGGTGGGGGATTGAAGACTATCTTTCTGTAAGTGTGTTAGAGCCCAATGCCAGGAGAAGGCAGTGGTCAACTGCTGCGTACCAGCCGTTCTTTTTCTCTGCCCCAAACCATAACCGTATAACTCTGAGACATTCTGTGTCAAAGCCTGGGGGGAGGTTTGGTTTAGGATTGAAATGGCAAGACAGAGGAAGAGATAACTAGCCTGCTCCTTTACTTATTGAAAAACAAAACAGCAACCAAATTGCCTTCTCTGCTGCCTGTTAAATGCCTTTTTGAAACACATGCTGTTCTTGTAGTTCTCTAACTGCTGCTGCTCTCTGTTTTTCCGTGAATCGCTTGCTCCTAGGTGGAAAGCCAGTCATTTGCAAAATGTGAAGTAATACATCTTGAGTTGTAAACAAGACAGAAGCTTTTTGGTTTTTTCCTCCCCCCTTCTCCCTCTCTCTTCTTACTTAGTGGTTTAACTAATGTTTCTCTAGCACCTCTGGAAGGCCAGCACTAGAATGGTCAGGTTGATACTTTGTTCTTGTTGACGAAACATGTTTGTCCCTAGCTTTCCTGTCAATGTCTTGATGTTTTACTGATTTTTGCTGTTCTGATGGAGGAGATGAGATGAGGGAAAGATACTGTTAAAGCTTCCAGCTGAGTGAGCCCCAGGCACAAAAGGAGTAAATGAAGTAAAGGAATCACTCATTTCAGTAATGCTGTGCTTTTTTGGTTCATCTCATCACATCTCATTATTAGTTAAGTTCATGTTTGGGAAGAAACGTGTTAAGTTCCTCAGGGATTTCAAAAGTCCTAGTAGAGCAAACCTCAGATTTCCAGCTCATACTGTTGTGCTACCAACTGCTGATTAGATGGAGCTCCCACTGGAGCCTGTGGATGCTTTAGTTAATTGGCTAGAGGGACCACTGAGGGATGCTGTGTGATACGGTATGTAAGTACCTGGTGTTGATCAGACCTTGTGTTCTTGCTTGGAAAATCTAGAATGGCTTTGGTACAATGTGGCTTGTAAAGAGGCCTGGCAAATTTATGTTAGTATTTAAATTTATTGCAAAGTATAGAAAGAGGAATCTTCAACATAATCTTTGTTTTGCTCTTGCCTGGATGCTTTTAAGTCTGTAATAAAAATGCTGACTTAATATTTTCTTTCAGTCTCCAGAGGGTGCTGAAGGCAAGGATGCAGCAAAAGTAACTAAACAAGAGGTGAGTGTTTATATATATATATTTTTTTAATTTATTGTGGCACGTAATTATTCAACTGGATATGTGCAGTCTTGCATATCAGAAGACTATGCATTGCTCTGGCGCTTCTAGTGAGGTGTTTC
The DNA here is from genome assembly GCA_013398815.1 of Ibidorhyncha struthersii. Lineage (NCBI taxonomy): Eukaryota > Metazoa > Chordata > Aves > Charadriiformes > Charadriidae > Ibidorhyncha > Ibidorhyncha struthersii. The sequence goes on along the minus strand of VZSZ01010958.1, from coordinate 26,701 downwards.
CTTTGGGAATAATGACAGAAAACCACATTTGTAGCTTATCTGTCATAATTTGTTTCTGATGCTCTGAGGATTCATACAACTTATTAGTACACAAAATAAATTTCAGAAACACTTAGGGCTTTGATAAACAAGCTCTGGTGGATCTTGTGGCAGCAGTGTAGGGTGCTACTGCCCGGAACTGTTGCTGGGTCTCTAGTGGGTTGGCAGAAGAGGGTTCATGCACACACCTCAGCCAGTCTACTTCAAAACTATTCTTAGCTTAAGTGACTGATGGAAGGGTGTCTTGAATTAAGATACCAGGCTCTAAACTGGAGCAGCTGACGCATTTGTGTGTTTTCTTTCTCTGAACTTGTTTTAAAGGCACAGTAACTTCTGTCAGAGGACGCAAGGAAACAGCTGGTGATACCTTGACCTCTACAGTAAAGTTTGCTAGTTTGTTTGTGACAGCCCTTAATGTGAATTTAAAAAACAGGTAGAGAATTATGAGGATTAATTTTCTTAGATTGTCATCTTTTGTGGCAGACAAAATTAAATCAGGACCTTGAAAAGAAAAGGTGAATATTCAAATGAATTAACAATTAATTGCTCTTCTTGTAAATCTTTGAGCATATCTGAACAGGAAAAATGGTCTAATGAAGTATTACACTTTCTGAATTGAGAAGTTGGTTGTTGCTCAGTCCAGCAGAAAAAGATGGTACAGTGGAAATGCTGAAATATGCCAAACAATAGTAATGCTTACAGTAAGCTCCTGCAAGTAGAGCAAAAAGGAGGTCTGAGAGGAATAGCTTTTGATACCTTGGTATCTTGCTATGGAATTTCCTAGAAGAAAAAATAGTTTCTTTTTCATAAAGTATGAAAAGGCTGACTAAGTCATAGTAAAAAATATAATCTCCTTCACTCTGAATTAATGTTTTTCTCTGTCCAAGTTTAAATATTTCTTCAAGAGATAGAAAAGTGAAAGTTCCTTCCCCTAAAAATTTGAGACCCGATTGCTAGATTAAAGCAGAAAGACCAAAAAGCTTACAGAAATACACAGGCTCTCTAGAGAGAGCCTGCTGACTCTGAAATATGAGAGCTCTTAGAGTAGTCTTCAGTCAAGGTGAGATAATAGTGGCTGTTGATGCTACAGAAAAAAAAAAACCTCCAACAAATTAAGATAGTCTCAGTAGATACACCTGTAGCTCTTAGTGTGTGAATGAGGAAAATAGTTGTAGGATTAGATTAGAAACTGGAAGCTCTTGGAATACGTAGAATTTATGTAGGAAGGGTGGTTTCATTCTGAACCAAGAGAGACCTGTGTGGATGGCACTGAGGAGATCTTCTGAATTACTGTAACCTAAATATCCGAGGTGAGACTGGCAAGTTCTTGAGAGCATGTAGGGTGAAGTCAGAGCTCCCTGTCAGGGCAGAGAGCAGAGGCTAGCACAGAAGCCATAAAAGTTTGCATCTGAAAAGGTAAAGAGCAGTCTTAAGAAATAAAGCCCTGTTTAATTCATGCCAAAATACAAAAGCTGAAAATCTAAATCTGGGCAATTTGGACTATCTGGCTTTAAATGAAGACAGTGATATAATGGACAATTCAAACTTGTTGAGACACTCTGACACCAAGGCACAAATTATACAGGGTTGAGAGTGATGTTGCATTAGTGATAGAATGGCTTTCTGTTATGTGTCCTTAATATTTCTCTAGATTAATTGAATCAATAAGTACAGGAGAATCCTTTATGGATTGCCAAAACATGTGTAAATGGGAAGTATATAGTGTAGAAATTGTGCCAGGTATCATCTGACCACAATAACAGAAGTGGCAATGGGACGTTAAGGGAAATCAGAGAGGCTCTGAGGACAGAAATAGTGTTGATGGAGATTTCAGTTACCCTTCAGAGATTTGGGAAAAGGCACAGGATGGAATTACAAAGACAAAAAAGTTAAAACTATAAATACTTGCTTCCTGGAGGAGCAAATCAAAGGACTAATAAAAGGATAATCAGCTCTTTATTTGGTCCTCAGTAGTATGTAGGAGCTAGTTAAAAAGACAGTTGTTGAACTGTTCTGTAATTATGACCATAATATACTCAGGTTCATCATCCTTGCAGGAAAGTAAGTGCAAATAAACTCTGCTATGGATTTGATATCAAGAAAGGGAATTTTATTAAAAATGAGAGCCTATTAAAAGGAGCAGCTAAAAAGTTTAAAGGTTTCAGGTGGCAGAGAGTCTTTGTGGTACTCCATGCTAGAGGCTTGCAGAAATGCACACTATTTTTCAAAAGCCCCCACTCCCCCCCTGCTCCCCCCTCAAAAAAAAAAACCCAAACCAAACCAACGAACCAACCAAACAAAAACCCACAAAAAACAAAACCCCACCACAACAGAATGGCTTAATGGCAACATAAGGGAAATTTATTATTTTTGGAAGGTATTTTTTGTATTGATGGAAAACAATGAGGAAAGGAGCAAAGCCTGGTAAATGTGGCAAATGTGAAACTGAAAAGCAGTAGTGAAACTCCTGCTATGGAGAATTCTTAGGGAGATTGTCACAGTGGAGCCTTTTCTCATGGGTGTAGAGTCAGGAAGACATTCTTCAGCTGAGTGTGAGAACTAGATAGTATTCACCAGCAATTGCCAAACTTTTAAGTGCAGTATGTAATTTACTGCTTGCATTGGCCTCAGTACCAGAGTGACTGAAAGTGATGAAGTGCTCCCAGGACTTTAGATAAGAGATTCTGGAAAATAAAGCCTGTGAATCTAACTTGGAAAAGTGGTTAAAAAAAACAAACTATATGTGCACAAATCTGTAATCGGAGAGTTGACATGGATTTTGCAGAGAGAAGCCATACTTCAGGCAGTTGAGTTCTTTGTAGAAGTCAACAGGTGTAAGAATGATAGCATGCCAATTGGTGTAGTTTCCTTGTGTGTAAAGAATGCTTTGATATAAGGCTCTCCAGCTAGGTTCTTAAAGAAAGTAAGGTAGCATGGATTTAAGGGAAGATCTTCCTAAGAATTTGGAACAGAAAAAGATACGAGAAGAGAGTAGGGAAGAAGTAGTTAATTTTCATAATGGAGGAGAATTATCAGTGGAGTATTGGAAGGGTTTGTGTTTGGGCTTGTGTTGCTGCATGTATTCATTAATGATCTAGGAAAAGAGGTACTGTAGAAATGACAAAGTTTGCTGAAGTTTACAAAAAATTATCAGGGTAGTCAGAAGTGAGAGAGACTGAGAAGGCTGTTGGGTCACTGATAACTAGGTGATTAAAATATCAATAGAAACTCAGTATGGAGAAATGCAAATTAATACATGGGGGAAGGGTAGGACACAGTGATGGTCACCAAATTAGCTGTTAATCAGGGAGATGAAATCGCAGTGAACAGTTAGAAAATGTCAGTTATTCTGAACAAAAGGTAACTAGAATATAGGAAAAAATACTACAGGACAGAGTGTGAAACATCAATGATGATGTGCTCCCAAATATGGGACTACTAAATGAAGTTCTACTGACTCTTCCTTAAAAAGGCCATGATAGGATGAAGAGGATACCACATATAGTGTGACAAACAAAGGATGCAGAGCAGCTTTAAAATAAAACAAACCACAACCCAGATTTTCTAGGATTCTTGACTTTTTATATAACAGAGGTTCAATAAAATCATCAGTAACACAGAAAAAGGCAGTTAGCGGATTATTACGTAACCGGAAAACAAGAGGGATCTAGTGAAAGTAAGAGGCAAGAAGTTTAAAGGAAAGACAACAGAGGGGGAAGCTTTTGTTTTTTCTTTTCCACACAGTGCATAATCCTATTATGGAACTCATTGCCACAGGATGTTATGGAAACTGAAAGTGTAAACAGGTTCACTAGATTATTAGACAAATTTATGGAGAAAATTACCCTGGGGGACTATTAAACATATGATGTGGGTATCATGTCCAGGTTGGAAAGTTCGCAAGTGTAGATTGACAGAAGCTGGCACAGTAGGAAAGTGCAAAGTGTTGTTCTGTGTTTGCTCCATTTCATAGACTTTTCCGTAGGTGTTTGCTAGTGGGCCAGTGTCAAATAGACTGTTGGGTTAGCTGCTGGTTTCTGGCTTAGTACAGCTGTTTGGAGGGGGACAAGGGTTCCAAAAGCACATTAAAATGTGACCTTTGCTCACTTGACTGCAGTTCCCTCCATAAAATCAGATAACAAAAAAGACATTAAAACTCTGAATGAGAATTAAAATTACTTACCTGTCAGGCATTTTTAAATAACTGAGGGTTTATGCTGACTTTCTTATGGCAGTACAAGCCTTCTGTGAAACCATTCACAGAACAGGAACAGTTGGGGAATATGGGAGAGAATTATAATTTATCCAAAACAACATATTATCCTTTAAAAAGTAGATGCTAGCAAAGTATTCCAGTGCCCAAATGCTTAGGGTTAGAAATCAACAGTTAAGAAAACAGATTTGTAAAAGAAGATGCCTTGAGCTAGGAGTTCTTTGATTACCCGACAAAATGAAATGCGTTATTTAACCTGTTGCAAAATAGTGCTAGGCTGCTAAACAAGCAGTTGATATTCTAAATTGCCAAGAAAAGAGAGGTTTACTCTTTTTTGTTGTTGTTAATGATGCATAAATATTTGATAGCTGAAAATAGGTGTTTTTTGATGAGACTTCTATTTTGCTGGATGCAGATCTGAACTGTTCACTAATGCTTTCCACTAAGAATACTTAAATGGCTCCAATGAATACAAATCACTGCATTCTTCAGATATTAACAACAGCTTTTTCCTATTGCAAGATGTGTGGAGCCATGCTTTTTCAGCTCAACTTGAATGCTTAATATGTAATTAAGAAGATATTTTTGATTCACTTTTTAAGCTGCATTACACTGGATATTTGTCACAGTTCAGTTGTCCCTTTATTTTGGCTACAAGTGTGATTCCAGTTTTATGACATAGATCAATATTTAACTCTTGTTTGGTAACCATGCTGTGTAACTGGATCATGGGTTCGTCTGTTTTAATGAATACAAAAATATTGTGAGCAAACTAATGAGCTTACAACTATTTCTAAGATTTAACTCATCTTCAGTAATAAATTTATGACAAAGAACACAGTGAAATAAGGAAGGTGTGTTTGAAGTGATAAAGAAAGGTGGAGGAATGCAGAATATCTGACTTTCTTCTTTCCCGTTGAGGATTGTGTTTAAATAGAAGAAAAAATTTCTCCCTCTTATCCTGCAGCTGTCTTTGTGCATGTGGACTCTCGGATTGAGTGTGTGAGGAACTGAGGAAGTGGAAGGACTTAGTTTCATGTTCTGAAATGTTAGCACTCTGATATCCTCTAGGGAAGGATGTTAACTTTATTCTGCTGTTAATCAGATGGTATTCTTACCCACTATTACAAGTAGCATCTGCTAGATTGTAGAAACGCCATTCTAAGTATTTGTGAGAAATGTTCCGTGTCCTGTGCGCAGGTAGTCAGGCTTGCTGTATTTGCGAACCTTTCATAGAGCAGCAAGGGACTCAGAAGTACTTGTAAAATAGGGGCAGAAAAAAAAAGTGTTTAACCATATGGAGATGTAGACATTATAATTTCTGAACAATTTTTATTACTAATTTTCACATTTCTTTGTCCCATTAAAATTTTGATTGTCCAAAATGAGGAAGACATGAATTGTGTTTGGCAATAGAGACACATGTTGGTAGGGGCATATTTTATGCCGTCACCATGAAGATTGATATTATGTTGCTTTGGATACTGTTTGCAGTAAGCCTATAAAAATGTCTTCTCCGTTTTCTTTTTCTGTAGCCCACAAGACGATCAGCAAGATTGTCAGCTGTAAGTATGTATAACACCTCTCGGTATGTACTTTTTTAGGCACGTATGGTTTCTCAGACCAAACAGGTTTGTTATGTTTTGCTTGATTCAACTGTTATTCTAGCTGAGGGGTATTTAAGAACTCCAGGGCTAAAGTTATCTGTGTTTTCTTGGTTTCAGGTTTTCAGGTTGTTCTGATAAAAGATATATTTTCCCCACCTCAGTGCAACACTGTTACGTGAAGGATTGACTTTGTACTGTTTTTCAAGCTGGTGTTAGTTGTGGAAATGCAACTACTTCCCTTGGAAGGAGAAAAAGCTGTCCTTCAAGGACTTCATTTGCTGCCACTACTAGTATTTAGTTTTAGTTCCTCTTCTCTGTTAGAATATATCTGACTTTTTTTTTAATAGTTACTGCTAATCTCCACATTCTACTCTTAGAATGACTCCCAAATTGCTTTTGACTCCTAGATGGGCGAGCTAATGAAAATGGGTGTGTACAGTGATGAGGTGCATTTGTGCATTAAGGTTTTTCAGTCTATTTCTAGATGCATACTAATGAGCAGGAAATAAGGGAAGGTGTGGGGTGGGGGAATCTGGGGTGTGGAGGTGGTTGGCTGGCTTCTGGTGATATGTCTAACACATTGTGCAACTGAAAATGTTTTATAGAAACCTGCTCCACCAAAACCTGAACCCAAACCAAGGAAAACCACGAAGGTAAACACTTTTATTTTTACTTGCCATCGTTGTAGCCAATAGTAAGCAAGTATACTCCTTTGCATTGCAAACGGTTCAATTCGAAGTGTTTTTGTGAGGCATGGACTCCCCTGCCTGCCCCCCTCCCCCCGGAAAAAAAAACAAGTTAGATCATTCTTTTCTTTCTGTTCCACCCCTTCCTGGCCTCATTACTGGCCGAAACAAAATGTCTTGCCTGTTTGATATGCAGACCATGTTAGTTTATAGTGAATTCCTAGTTTTGGAAGAATCTTTACCTTTTCTGAAATGTACAGGTTTAGTTGAATAAGCTCTACCTGAGACCTAGCAATTTCTACAATAGGATTTGCGATTACTCTGTGCCATCCTGTTTCCTTGTCTAGAGGGACAGTACTTCATTTCATCGTGAGAAACCCTTATCTGTTCTTGAAGCCTGGCCATTGCTGAGAATGCACAATTATAATTAAAGGTGAAATTAAATATATTTAATTTGAATGGTGTAGATTCTCTAGGCCAGTTACAGTCAAATTAAAATCTTATTAGTGTCTGAAATACCTTTTCAGGATTTCTGCATATAAATCATGTACTTCAGAAACTGTAGATTTATTTATGCCCAAGGGGAATGTTAAATAAGAGCAATTGCTTTAGTGGAAAAAAAACATGCTGGAAACTGAGTCTAGCACTCCTCACTTTTTTTTTTTTTTTTCCAAGTCCTTTTATTGGTATCTCAGTTGGGCAAGTACCAGGATACAAAGTCTGTATGTGAAAGTAAAACTCTGACTTCGAACACTATGATTTATCAAATGAAATTGCCAATAAAATCTTGCTGAGTCCATCCTGCTCCCCTCTTAAAAAGTGTATTAATAAAGAAGGGAATATGGTAGCTTCCATAGCTACATGTCGTGAAATAAGCTTGGTGTTATGGAATCAGTCTAAGCTGCGTGACAGACATTTGAAGCTCATTTCAGGTGACTCAAATCCTTTATGACATTATTCTAAGTAATTTTTTAATACAGTAATCTGCTTTTTTCTAAACTCTAACTGTATCACATTTTAAGGAGTATATTAATCTTGGTCTCCTAAACAGAGAAGAGCAAGTGCGTAGTCTGAACCTGCTAGTAAACAACTGGAGATAGAACAGATCTGAGATTATTTTTAGTGTTAAAAACTTGCAACTTCCGGATTTACTAAGTTCAGTCCTTAGCTTCTTCTTTCATAGGTGAAGAGTTATGACTATACTCACATCACCAATAACCTTCTCAGTTAAGCACCACAGCTGCCATGTAACATTGAAGCCGAAGGAGTAATTTGGGCTGCGCTGGAACTAGGATTACTGGCACTACCTCCTCACTACCCCACTATTGTATGGGGATTGCTGGGGAAAGGTAGTTAATGAAGGGAGACTGACCTTAACCCTGTTCACAGCTACTATTGCCATTTTGCGTGGAGAATTTGGAGCAAATGATCACATGGAATATCTCCACGGTGTTTATCAGAACTACGTTAAATACTAATGTAAAATATTTAATTAAATACCGTTTAAAATTTTATCCCATTGGGCTTAAAATCCTTAACCTATGTCTCTTCTAGCCTTAGATCACAAATACAAATACGTACATAGAGCTGGGATTAAAAAAAAGTAGACTTCAACATACGAATTGTTTGTTTAAGAGCAAATCTCCAAATGAAACTGTAGCTGTTAGAATAGTTTCTTTTGATAAACTCTCTGCTTTGGGTTGGCGCAGATGGAATTTTATCAGTGTTTGCCTTCCTAGTGCATTCGTTGGTTCTTTCATTGACATGGAATGAACATCACAGATGTTATCAAGCTAACAAAAGGACAGCCAACAAAAATGCTTAATTTTTTAAATCTAATTTAATATTTCATGGTAATCGAAAGTGTGATGCTGTTACACAAACAGTGTGTTGTTTGTGCTTGGCTGAATAAGCTTTCAATAGACTGTAATTGGATTTGTTCATACAGGTATCTTGTATGTACCCCTCAGCTCTACCAAAATAGTTTGAGGGGGGTTTGTATCCCTGTAAATTAGCAGAAACAATAAAAAAGCAGAAATCAGCATTTTCTAGAAATTTTGAGAGTCTCTGTATAACTTTTGTGAGCATACATTTTCCAGGTAGTCTTTCACTGTTTTTTGTTTGTCTAGCACATGCGGCTTGCCAAGATTTGCTTTTTTAGTTCATAAGATTTTTCTGATAAAGATGTAGGGTGCTGGCTACTCATACAATGTCTATGCCCATGTTTTTAATTTTCTGCCAGAAGGAAGCTGGAACAAAGGCCAACAAAGGTGCTAAAGGGAAGAAGGATGAAAAGCAAGAAGCTGCAAAGGAAGGTACTACACCATCTGAAAATGGTGAAAATAAAGCTGAAGAGGTACTTTCCACACATACCTCCTGCTGATTGAATCAGTGTTTTTTAATTATTCGGCCTTTCAGACATTGATAGCATGTTCATAATGTTTCTTTTTATTGCCCATAATGTTATTGCAGATTCGCATCTCTCGCTCAACTCTTAGTGTTTCAACATCCAGAGGTGCCCCACCCAGCACACTGTCAGTAAAAGGGCAGATTGAAACAGTGAAAGTTAAGGGTACGGTAGAGCATTCAGCATGTGTGCAGTGACTAGAAACAGATAGTAGTGTGGTGCTTTTCAGTATGAACAATGGAAGCTGACAGGTAAGGCTTGTGTTGCTTTTGAAAAGCTGGGACCGATAATTTAAGAAAAGTGTGTGAATGTACCTGTTTTGTTTTGTGTAAACGTAACCTGGAGGTAGGTTTGAAACTGAGCTGTTGCAAATAAGAAGTTGAAGGAGTGAGGGTAGTTTGGGTGCTTAGGTGTGTAATGGCAATTTGCTATAGGAACTAATTTCTTTTTTTCTTCTCCACAGGCTCAGAAAACTGAATCTGTAGGTGACAAGAATGAATGAAATATCATGAAAATTTTGGGTTGATTTTATGTACCTCTTGGACAACTTTTAAAAGATATTTTTATCAAGTATTTTGTAAATGCTAATTTTTTTAGGACTATGATAGTTGACATATTAAACTGTATATGAACATTTCCCTTCTCATAACAGTGCTTTTAGAAATTCCCATTGTTGCCAAGTAATATAAATATCAACTTAATATTGCAAGGTATGTGTAAAATTGGATCAGCATTCCATACACTTGCTTTAAGAAATTAAGTCTTGTGCATATGGTGATGTTTTTACTGTGTGTATTTGAATTTTTCATGCAGTTTTTCTAGAGCAATAATCAGTGGTGCTTTTGTACTTAGGGTTTATGTGATTTTAATGAAACATGGATAGATGTGGCCACCTGCTGACTATTTTGGGTTCTTTTAATGGATTAAAATAAAAGGTCTCCTTGCCTGCAAAACTACAGCCTCCTAATGTTTTCTCTAAATCTGAGGAATGCCTTACTCCTGTTTTCAACTGTTACAAGGAAGACTAAATGATTTGCATGCCGTCTGTTTGCTTTTTTCGATGATGTCTGATTTAAAAATGCCCACACAGGAGTAGCAGGCTGGGATTTTCAGTGGCTCACAACTTAAGGGACTTACAGAAACATTCTTCAGATACACTGTCACAGGGTGAGTAGAGTTGCTGTACTCTATCAGGATCTTGTGTCTGTAATGAGCTATCAATACAGAATGAATTGCTTGATTGATAGAGTATGTACAGTATTGATAGAGATGTACAGTAACTGTTAAAAGTAGCTTTGTTTCTCCCTCACTCCCTTTTCATTAACTAGAGAAGATTTGCATCATACTCCGTGGAAACCTTTTCTATCTGCAGCCTCAAATTTAATATAAATACTAATTGCTGTTCTGCTTCAGCTGAGGACAGTTGTCAATACATTGAAATCGCTGTTAAACAGTGCTATATATTTGGTATCTGGTAGAAATGGAACAATTAAAGTTATTTTTGAGGTGGTTGTGGTGATAGGGTGGATTAGCTAATGGTTGGGGTTTTTTTAGTGTCCATGTTTCAACTCTGCAGCTCATTCTAAGCACCTTTTATAATTTTTCTCCTTCTCTCTTCTCTAGAGGCCCTGGTATTTCTAGTTACTTCTGGGATGGAAGGGGTGAGAGAAAAGATGTTCCCTGTTCTTCAGTAGCATTGATTTGTATTGCTCAAGTGGTGGCCATTATGTTTGAGGATACCTTTTGCTTGTTTACCTCAATAAATAAATGACTGTTGCCTGACCTAACATTTTATTTATTCTTTGGGAAGAAATCTCCAGTTGCCTTTTTAAATTAAAACAGAAAAGAAGTCTCTAGATATTGAAAAATTGATTACCAAAACCCTGTATGCTAACTAGGACAGTAGTTAAGACCTACATTGACATAAATGCCACTGCTGCTCTAGTGATAGGCTTGCTACAGCCAAATAATAAGAGAAGGCTGTTCTCTGCATCATAACCTTATTTTTGGAAGAAAATTTAAACTAATCCTCTTGCTTTTGGTGATGGAAGGCTGTAACAAAACTTGTAGCTGAATGAGAAGAAAAGTCCATATTGTTACTCAGTGGTACATACTTAGTGGTCCTGCGCAGTATTTGTGATTTGCTTTCTGATGGACCCTGTTGAAAGTCTGTTTAGACACTATGGTTGTGGGCAGTTTAATTGTCTGAAGTTTTTCGCAGAATCGTCAAAGTGCTGTTTCTAAGCATTTGTCAATTTATGGGTTTAAGATTCCTGTGAGGAGGGGGTTTGTATACTCTTGTCGTTTTGTGTGGATAACTGAGAAATTAGTTGCCTAATCCAATCTAGACAGTTGGAGTTCTTGAAATAACCCTTTTAACTTAGATTTAACTTAGGCATGAGCATCACAAGACACTGACACGTCTCTGGACAGGATTATTTTAGGAGAGCTCCTGTTACTAAATGCCTAAAAGATGGACAGAAGTTGGGTCCTTAAACTAATCGCACAATATCCTAACCTAGTAATTTTGGCACAAAACTCTTCTGTCTGCTTGACCAGGTTAGGAGATTCAGCTCAGTGCCAGAGTTCTGTTAGAAGCATTTAACGACGGAAAATCCACTTGGGTGAAGTTTAATGAAACACACTATCCTGCTGGTTCACTTAACATTTCTGGGTTTTGGTTATGGTTTTGGGTTTGCTTTTTTTTTTGTTGTTGTTTGTTTTTTAAAGCGCTTTGTAAATGCTGTGCCTTCCTATCTTTTTCACCTGTGTGTCAAGTTTTCAGAGAGGCAGGAAAATTTTCAAAGCACTGTATCAAGTTGTAGAACACATTTTTTTAAATTAGAATCGTTGCACGTTCAAAACATATGTAGCTAGAGTCTTTGTGGGCAGCTGGTGATCTGCAGAGCACCTTCAGGAAGTATGTAAGTATTTTAGTTTTAAAGTGGCACTTGAAAATGCCAGGTGCTGCAACTCAGCCATGAAGAAACTTGCATCATCAGTGTTTAATGATTGGCTGCTTCACACTTGAACACAAGGTGTGGAGGGATCCCTGAAAGTGGCATTTGTCCTTTGTGGGATATAACAGATGGGTAGTTCAAAGTACACAAAAAAAAAAAAAAAAAAATTTTTTTACTGGGAGAGATGAACTCTTTTTAAGTTTAAAGAAGGCAGGTACATCAGAAACAAGACTTAATGAATGATCAAAAAAAGACACCCTTGAGTAGTTAAAGATCCACCTTCCCTTAGCTTTATATAATTTCTCTGGTTTATTACTTTCTGCTGCTTCCCTGTCCTTGACCGACCTTGGGCTGATTATGTATGTCAGCACAAGGTTACACTTGATAAGGTAGCTTTTTCTGAATGGAGAGCCGCGCAGATGAGATGCAAGCATGTAAGGGGAGTGCTAATGGAAAATTAATCCTTATGCTAAACACCAGTGAAAATTAAGTTGGTTTGCTACATTTTGCTCAACTCTCGAAAGTTTGAAAGTTATTTGGTCTGTTCATAACTGCAACAAGAAAAAAAAAAGTAGGGAAAGGGAGAAGGAATAGCAAGGACATAAATATCCCTTATTAAAATAAATAACATACTTACGTAAGTTAGATTTCTAGTGGAATGGGAAAAGTAATTTTTTTGTATGCTTAGTTCTGTGATTTATTTTTTTTTAATGTAGCCTTAGAAGGGGAAAATAAGATCACTTAAATGTTCATTGAGACTGAAGAGAGAACATTGTTTAAAATCAAACTGGTTCTACAATCCTAAGGTAAACATCATGATATCAAGCCTCAACAGTCACAATTTTGATTAAATTCCTACTGAAATTATACAAAATTTATATAACCCTGAAGTGATTATGCAACTGAGAAACAAGTGGCCATTCTGCATTCTATAAAGGTAAGGTGTCATCAAATGAGAACGGGCAAAATTATCTGAAATATGAAGGAGTCTGTCTCTTTTCTGAATAAATTGCTTTTACCTTGCTGCTTTATTGGACCTGTATTTCCACTCACGTCATTGTATCTGGAATACTGCTGGGCAGCTGATGGGTATCAGATTTTAAGCGACGAGTTAGCTCACTGTGTCAATTCATATTAAATAAATTGGTAAATTTCTGCATTTGAACCAAAGCACAAGAAGATACAGGAGACTTGGCTATAAGCAAGTTCACTGGCAAGAACTCTGTCATCTTCCTAGTTTAAGGTTTATTATCATCGTTCTCTTATTTGTAGGAAAACTTGGACAATACCTTCACTGCTGATTAAATCGCTGCATCCATAATGGTCAGGAGAAGCACTAGAATGTTCAGTGCCATTATTTTTTTTGTAAAGGCAAGATTTTTTTTTTACTGCTATTCTCTGTGATAAACATACTTTTTGCTTTATTCAGAAATGGTGAATTTACTGTAAAGCTGTTACTTGGCCAGATATAGCCAAATTGCCGTGCCAGATTGCCACAGATTGCCTTCTATAATGTCCAATTCTGTATTTGTAATAAATCAGAATGAAATAATTATGGCTTTTCTGTAGAAAACAGACAAGATGAGAAATAAACTGTTTTGATATATTCCTCCCTTTGTGGTGAACCATAGTGTTAGCAACAAAGTAGTTCGTACATAACAAGCAGAGACTAACAAGTGCTTGACTAATACAGCAAAATACTCTCTTCTTGTAAGCACCTTCAAAGTGGCTATAAATGAGTTTGGGTACAAAATGACCTAACTAACAGTATATTTCAATTTGTCTATGGATACTAATTAGTCTCATTCTTTTTTTCCCCAAATGTGAATGGAAAAGCATATTTGCATGCCTGCTAAGATAAGGGTAAAGCTAGTCATTTAAATTCATGCTCGAAAAAGAAACGAGTGCATGAAGCCATTGTACTTAATTTTACTCCTGTATTTAAGTCACTCTAGTATAATTTGTAGGAATTGTTTTATCACTGTTTTGATTCTTATTCAGAAACAAATTTCAGACTTGGGGCCCATAAAAACTGAATTTGTATTGGATTATTTCAGGTACTAAGCTGTCTGATATGAATCTTCTAATAATGAACAATTTAATGCAGAGCAATATAATTTAAGATGACAATACAGAGGCTGGAAGTAGTGATCTTGTCGAAGTCCTCAGTCCGTTTCTGAAACGAATATAAAACGTTACTGTAGTTCCTCACAAAATAAAGGCTGTAGAACAAGAAATTTTGCCTTATCCTGGGATGTAAGCTGGAAGGTCATTCTAAGCTCTCTTTTTAGAGGAATCGGAATAAAATCTCTTAAGGATCTAATTTCTTCAAATGCCTCGTAATTTCTGATAATATTCTGTAAGCAAGGAAGGTAGGAAGATGATGTGAGCTCTTAAAATAACACCGAGGGATTCATAAGCATTGGACATTAAGAAACTGCTGTAAATATGTCAGCTGCATCTAGAATGACTCAACAGAATCACAAAAATTCTCCAGACCCATTGCTTCGTCTTACTAATTAATGTTCTCTAATATTCTGTAAGGAAAGAAGGTGGAAAATAATGTGAGCTGCCTATTACTCCCAAGAGGGAGGAGTGCTTCTACTGCTTCTACAGCTGCGGGTTGTCCCAGGAGGAGCTTGGAAGAAAAGTTCCCTCATGGCTAGATGTGGGAGAGGAGAGGTGTGAATACTCTGCAGTGACTGAGCGACTGCGAAGCAGTGTCCTGTGGAAGATGAGCTGGGGGGTGGGAATGGCAAGAGGGGCGGAATCTGACCCTGGAATCGGGGGGGGGGGGGGGTGGGTGGGCTGTGTGGAGGAAGAGATCTCACCCAACACAGGAGAAACTGGGTTTCTTTTCTAGGATTATGTGCAAGAGGGAAACAGCAGAATTCTTTGCGTGCGTAGGCAAGCCTTGAATGTCACTAGGTTTATTTTTTCAACAATCCAGGTACTGAGTGTACTTTATTTTTTTGTTCCCTCTGGGATACATTTCTTGTAACTGTAACTTTTTTCTACTTGCTTGAGGGCATTTTTGCACTTAAGTATCATTTGTGTATCAGTGCCAAATTTCCACCTGTAGGATAACTACTAGTTGTGTTGATGAACTTATGGAATCTTTCAGGAAGCTTTGCCTGCCAAGGGAACTCAGTATGTGGAAGTTTAAGGTAATCCTGAGAGAGAGCATCCAGAACCTGTTTATTACAGTTTACCATGTCCATATTACACAGATTTATAAATGTATTATACTCAATGTGAAAATAATTTTTGTGAGTCTCCAGCCAAGCATGGCATTTGTGGCGAGAGGATTGGGTGAGCTCAGACTCCCTTCCAAAGCCAGCAGGACAGCATCCTCCATGATGTAAATAAAAGTCCACCTCAGTGTTTCAGCCCATCTTAAAATGAGGGTAGAAGATAAACATTTCTGTGCCCTCTTTTGGCACGGAGTTGATTATGTAGGATAAGCAGTCTGGCTGATGTCAAGACGCTACCGAGAAGGCTGCTGTCTACATCAGTGGCAGCAGATACCAGCCTCGGAGGTGAGATGGAACATTGCAGATGAAGAAAAGAGAGCCAGGGGAAGGCCTCCTGAACTTACCACTTCTACTGCTACTTTGAGGCTTCTTTGTAGAGTAGCCAGTGCCCCAGGCGAGGGTTGCTTGGCCTCAGCAGCCAGCGGCAAGGTGTGTGGGCTGTGAACTCGCGGTGTGTGTGGGTGTGTGTTGTGGTAACTCGTCCGAGGGAACAAGGTGACTGCTACAGGTTATTCCCATACCGAGTCGCAGAGAAAGGGCACGCTTCCGCGGTTGCACAAGGATAGATTTGGTTGTGACTTTTTGGTGGCTCGTTCTGTTAAACTATCACAGGGAGTCAGAAAGCTGGCAGTAATTATTCCAAGATAGCAGGCATGGATAACGTTAACAGGAATTAATTACAAGAGAGGATTAGCTCTCTGGTAGTGGAGATGCCAGTAGGACTATGGGAAGTGTATGAAACCGATTTTAAACGTTGAGTTGCTAGCGCCAATTACAGCAGCAATTGAATGTAGTTGTCAAAGGCCAGTAAAAAATTACATTGTGTTTCCACGTAGATGTTACCCTCAGTGATGAAACTGCAAGGGGGATCACTGCCACACAAGTTTTAAGTAACTGATGTTAGGACATCAGTTTCATTAGCTCTGTCAAGCCACTGTCCCATTCACACGTGCATGATCACAGGGGTGTCTTAACTTATTTTTGAAATGATGGATCTTTTAAGTGAAAACAACAATAACGCTCCTCGTCTGACGAATGCTTTGGTATTAGCATTGGCTTCACCCTTTCATGGTGGGATGGTGGTCTATAGCTCCTAAAACACACACAGTAATTTGTAGAAAGCAGCCTGCAGCACAAGTACCGCATTCTTACAAAATTCAATGACTGATTCAATTTATCACTCGTAACAACAGCCTTGTTTTATATCAACAAGCATGGAAGACACTGACCGTCCCCTTTATTTCATGAAGCAACTAGACAGTGCATTTGGTACCATGTATCTCTTTACAACAATGCATCTATCATGTTTAGCAGATTGATACTTTTTATGTTACTGTTGGACTGTGAATGAAGGGCTCTGTTATGTATTACTTTTTTCAAAACTGGGTGTTCCCCCTCCCCCACAACAGTCCTATTTTCGCCAGATAAGAACAAGATAACAAGAAGCTTTATGCACACATCCCATTTAAGGATTCTTTTCAGTGCTTTTCATGCACTAGCCTTCCCGTTCTTAGTAAGGGCTGACAAAGTCTTTGATCACTGTAGCATCTCCCGTTGCAATATCCCCAAAGCACTTTTAAATAGATTTGTTGCAAACTGCAAACAGCTCTTGACTCCCTCTAACTATAGGTAGTTCCCAGTTCAGAACACTGTAGATGTTTGAGACACACTGTGAATCTCCCTGACAGCTGTTAATTTATGTTTACCTCCATTTAATGTTACGTTGTTTTCCCTCAACTTCTCGGCCACTTTATCCTTCTATTTTCCAGGTTTGTTTTCCACATCAACTCTTCCTTCAGTGATCTTTAGTGTGGTCCTGAGAAGCTTTTATGATCATTTTAAACGTTTCGGAGTTCTGTCATTATTTGCTGGACAGAACAAAGGATCAAATAATTCAGAGGCTCAGCAAAAAGGTACTGAGATTTAGCTCAGCCTCTAGAACTTCCTAACAAAGGACACACGTTGGACGTGTTCCATATTTTATATACTACACCTCACTGAAAAGACATCTAATTTTTTCAGAAGTAAAGTACAATGGCAGTCTGTGGGGTTTTGTTTGTTGCAAAGGCTGTGATTGTGTTAGCAAATTGAAGGGTGCCAGGGTGCAGAGCTGGAGACCTGAAACCTGCTGCTTACACTGTTAAATTGTCATCGGCAGAGTTCCCTGCATGTGGTCCAGGCCAAGCAGCATTCTCTCCCAAAGCAACACTTGGCGTGGTCCAGGGGTTAGCTCAGCCCCGGCTGACAATGCAGATGCAGCCGTCCTGTTTTGGTGGTTAAAAAGAGTTTAATAATACAGACATGACCATTGGCATGAGGCAGTTGGCCTCAGAAATAGAGTGGGCATTGGTACTTTTCTGTTAACTAGTATGGATAAAATTCAAAAGTGAGGAATACGGCAACGAGTACTCCTTACCCTCGGCCTACTGGAATTCAGGATTTCAGCCTGGTCTAGTGGGAGATGTCCCTGCCTATGGCAGGGGGGTTGGAACTTGATGATCTTCAAGGTCCCTTCCAACCTAAACCATTCTATGATTGCCTGTAAATATGCCACAGGGTACTCCGCTATTAGGAACATCCAACAGTGAATGAACTGAGACGCACACACACCACTTTCCTGGAGGGAGAATAAAAATCTAAGGATGCCGGCTGCTGAAAGATTTCAAAGGGAAAATCAGGGGTGTGAGTATATGTGAGCAACGCATTTCAGTTACGCGCTTAATCTGATAAAACCTTGGATGCACCGAGAGCGGTGGACCATAAATCAAAAAGTCAATTTCATTTGAGGTTTTTTTCTAATTTTACTTGAATGTTAATTATTTAGTTTAGATTAAAAGACTCGAAGGGGATTTAGGACTCCTAATTTGGACTGGCTTTGTTAGGACTTGTAAAGTACTTCAAAAGAAAAGCACCTTGGAAAAAACAGCAGAGGTACTGCTATGTTGTTAGAATTTAAGCACCGTGTAATGTTTTGTTTTTAAATGGGATTAGGTAGGCCAATACCTCTTCCTGATTTTTTTGTTTAAGGGCATTTACTACTTTGAAATCACGTTTTAAGTCATAACTTAAACAGCACTGGGGCTTGGGTCTAGGCATTATAAATCAGCTGCCTATGTTGTTAAAATTGTCAGTGACTGCTATGCAGGGTCTGAGAAAAAGGAATGTCCTACTGAGACTTGAGAACCTACTGTAATGTTTAACTCTCAGTAACCAGAAATGTCAATACAACAACTTCAGGGGGAACTTTGGTGATTTTAAGTTATTGACTCTGAACTCTGGCATAAATCAATTCTTCCTTAACTTGGGCATTTACCTGAAGGATGGGAAGCAGAAGTAACTTTTTTTCTAAGGGACTGACCATTTTTTAAATATTTTTTTCCAATGTTTAAATGGCTTTCCATCTTGTTCAGGAGCTTGCTGTAGCACAGGTGACTTATCCCTGACGTCTGCTCGTTCATCTGCTACTTTCTCACTTTCTCCCTACTCTCCTTCTTCATCCCTTAAAATCAGTGAAACCAAAATTACAAAAACCTGACAACTAGCAGGCTCAGCAGGAAATATTTTTATTAATTTATCAGCAACTCTCTTTCCTGTTTGTACAAAACAAATTTTCCAGAATTCTCTGAAACTTGACTATGTCTTGAAATTTAAGCTTTGAGACATAAAGATTAAGTTCTGATTAAATTGTAATCAACAGGATGCATGTGATCCCTTCTTTAAAAAGTCAGTATATTATTTTCAATGTTACCTAGATTTCATGTGGGTAATTCCTCTTGCAGCTCAACAGAACACCTCCCTTTCTCCTTCTCAAACCCTAAGGATTGTTATGAATTGCATTAGAGTACATGGGAGAAATTATGCTTTCTATTTTTATTTCTCAGATTGTGAGAATTTATTTTACTCTATTGCTCAGACCTATAAGAAAGTAAACTGTGAAAACCTCAGCTTTCATTTCTAACAGATAAAACTTAAAACATGCCCCAACTGGCTCTTAAGAACAAAACACCTTGCATGCAAACAAAAAGAACCTCGGTATTTTTAGATAAGGATTTTGGAGGGTCCCAACTCCTCAAATGCTGACATGCGGGTTTGGCATGACTTGTTTTAACCAGGTGATTCAAACTGTAGTTGTATTTATGGGGAAAGGTCAATGAATCCTACACAGTCATTTCTCTTTTAAAGTACTTTCAAACACACATACAAAAAAAATGATACACGGACTAAACATAGCTTTATTATAACGAGAATAACACACTCCAGAATTAGAACTATGTTGAAAGTAAATACCTGTGTATTTCTTTCAATGCTCAGTCTAGCCTTTGTAAGACATTGTGTTTCTTTACAGTAGTTGATTGAGTTTTCGTGTTAATCAGTGCTTTACTTACAAGAGCCTGCCGACAGGCAATTAGTAGTAGTCAAACTTGATGCGAAAAGATCAAGTTCAATTCCTTTTTTTATTTGATCTTGGAAGTCTGAGCTGTAATAAAACACACAAGTTCAGAAACTAGCAGTGTGCTAATGCTCCAGAGGTTGCTGCAATAACACCCATCGCTGATGAGCTGACTCAAAGCTGGGCGAGAATGTCTTATAACTATAAAATAATCTTTAGATACCCCCATTCAAAATGTAGATACTTAATTTTCCACCAGCAAAAGCTCCTGGGTGTCTAACAGAATTCTGAGTGTGCCCAAAGCTGTGTGTTTGAACTAGCTCAGGATCCACAAATCTGCTTGTCTTGCTCCTGCACCCTGTTCACAGGCGTTTCCAGAGTGTGCTTTCCAAACTAGGTCCCAACCAAAGCAGCAGTTGTGCCTTTTATCCGACAACTTTGTAGTTCTCATCCACTCTGGTGCACAGGGGGATCCAACTTCAGTTCAAATTCTTCCCCAGGGAAGAAAAAACAGTATTTTGTACCTCCGAAGAGAATGAGCCAGCCACCTGGGTGACTATCCTTGAAAGAGAGTTCTTCTTAGCCTCTGTTAAATAAGCCGCTCCATTTCGCATGGGAAAACTACAGATTAGCTAGAGTGAGCACAATCTTTTAGTCTTGTGGTAGGTCCTCACCTGGGAAAAGGGAGGCACGTGTGCCAATCTCCATCTTATATTAGTATTAGGTTAAAAGCAAGGAAGCAACAAACAACTTAACCGCCATCACGTATAAGCAAGGGTCGTTTGTGGTCTAATCACACTTCATCTCTGGTACTCCAAAACCTCTAAAATCATGAGATTGATGCAATGATTTTAAAGCAGCAGTTACCTTACACAACATATATCTCAATTAGTACACTGTGCCTACCTGGCACACCAAAACTCTTAGCCGGTTTATCCGGGGAAACTGAAAAAATTAAAAATAATTCTTTCAAGGCACCAAGTAGGTGAGATCTGGATCAGCAGCCCAGTATTTTCTCAAAAGGCTGAACAATAAATGGAGATCAGAATCTCAGTGATGTGTATTTCATGGATGATTGACAAATCACACATGCTACACAAAGTAGGCACCGTCAGCCAAATGTTTCAATGCTAACAGCACTAAAATCTTTACTCTTAAGTGCAAATACTGGTATGACTCGCACTACCTCGTTACTATTTTGGGGAAAGCAGGTATTTCTACTACATAGAAATAAAAACACTTCGCAGTTCTAAATGAAATCAAACAGCACTAGAAGGAAACACTCGGGAAAAACTAAGGCTTGTCTTAAAGCTAGCAACACAGCAAGGCTGTGTTGGATCAGACTAATGATTCTTCTAATTACAGATGTGTATCGTCACTGGATGTTCTAACCTACAGAAGTGTCAGTTCTTCTGAAGACTGCTAAAATCCTTGCTTTAGCGATTTCTGAGACAAAAGTAATGCTAGGATGGTTATATTTTGTGATGGGGAAAAATAAAATTTTTAATTTGAAATCTTTCAAGTATTTCAGTTCTTGAGCTATGTCCTAAATGTTACAGAAGATCCTGCTTTATCTTCTCTGAAACAGAGAAATTTTATATGCCATACTTAAATATTATCTCCTCCAAATATTTTATTCCATTTCCTTGGTCTTTAATTCTATTCCTAGAATATTGTTTCTTGATCCTAACTGTTCTCCTTACATATCTCTGAACTCTCGTTCTTTGGAGACAAAGTGAAAGACTCAACACAGTATTCCAACAGAAGATGTGTCACTGTTTTGTTTCACTGGTTTCGTATTAGAGTTCTAGAAAAAATTTACTATATTCTCAATGTTGAATATGTAATAAATAGAATGTGTTTTTTTTTAAAAAAAAAATTTACTACTGGCTATTGAATAGAGCTTATTTTCCATTTAGGAGCCTATACAGAGCATGATTGACTCATATTATTTTTTCCAATAGATTATTTTGAATGTAACATAATGAAAATTTACCTACATTGTTCTGCTCATCTCTTCTTGGGTAGATCCCTCTGATATTTCATATGGCCTGCTCTGGTTTTATCTAAATTGTACAATGAGTCTCTGTAAACACTGAAATATTTTCCCTTTGGCCTTTCCTGTAATTACACATTAACAAGTATATCAGACTATATCTCTGATAACAATATGACAGAATCTCTCAAGTTGTTACACAGATGTAAATCTTTAATAGTCCACCGTATTAACTTCAGGGAAATTCCAAATCTATACCAAACCTACCGATAACCAGCCCCATTCTGAAAAGTCAGCCAAATAATGCCTCATCTGTATTTTAAAAAGTTACGCTTCTATCAGGCTACTACTGTTGTTAAAAAAAAAAAAATCAAATCTGAATTGCTAATCAGAACTTGGTTAAACAGAAATCTAGATTTTCATTTAGAGAAATGGCAAGATAAATATTCACTGAAGGACACTTAAGATGTGTCTCCTTAAACTTTATAATTTATCAATATAAATAAAATTTGTCACTTAGACTTAAAATGTCTTCTTAGACTTAGAACTCCAATATGAAACCAGTGAAACAAATCAATGATACTTCTTATTTTGAGAATCTGCTCAACAAAAATTGCCTTAGCATATTGGAATACCTTCCTAGAAAGTATAGTAACAGCAGATGTTTTCAGCAGTTTCTTAGAAGTAATAATCTAAGAAAATAATGGTCAATATGCAAAGCAACATAGTAATCATTCTTGTTTTCTGCTCCTATATTCATTATGGAGTAGCTCTCCTCTAAAATAAACCCTGTATATTAATTTTTTCAAAGCGCCACTAAAAAACCAAACACGTAATCCTCAGAATTCTCAGAAAACTTTGGAGACATCACATGGACGTGAAACTGAACATGGCAAATATCCAAGATTCTCTGTGAAGAAAAGCCCAATAATGAACAATTAAGTACAGCAGTTTAATAATTTTCTCAAAATTCTCTGGATAATTAGGAAATGTATTCAGCATAGAAAGTTGTACTGTCAAACTGATCCAGTAAATTTAATCGAAGGTCTTTTACAAAATACAGGAGCACAAATTTAATTGCTTTAAAACAAAACACAATTAAAAAAAAAACCAAACAGAACCCCACTATAAAACAGCAGAATTCCTTTATTCAATAGGAATTACATGAGTCTAATTCTAGTTTCTCTTTATAAGGGAAATTCTTTATACTCAAAGATATAATAGTGAAACTGAAAGAATGTCACGGCTGGTGCAATTCATATTTATTTGGATAACCAACATACTAAAGAGATTTTTAGAGTCATTGGATGATTTTCAACCATACTCCTTTATTTACTGCTCAAAATATAAATGGCATATAGATCTACTCTCAGAAGCTTGATAGTAGATTTGCTGCTATTTACTTTTACACAAAAATGAATGATGACTTCATAGGTGACTTGATTTTGCTTTACTCTTCTAGGTGTACATGAGAACACCTAGAACCGTGCTTGTCAGAGGTTAATCTATTTGCGTGCTTTTATAATAATGTTAATTTGTCAATGCTGAAGGTGGTTTGGGTAATGCAGATACCTAATTCTATGCTACTTTTCACCAACAGGGAGAAGCAAGCAAAAGGTGAAATGGTGTGTTTTGGTTGGAGTGGGAAGACACCTGCGTTCTATTGTAATGGGTGCACTGAAAAAGGAAATAAAGGTAAAGAATAGAAGCGTACAGTTCACTAATTAATATCTGAGCCGGGCAGAATACAGAGCAGCTAAGCACTCTGTAAGGAACTCTAGAGTTGAAAGTTCAGGTGGGTTACCGATGCAGGGTGCAGAAAGAATATATTCTTGGCACGAAGCACGAACAAATGAGTATTTAAAATAATTTTTATGTGAAGCTACTTAGTTAAATTGTAGGTTATGACTTAAAACTGCAGAAGGAATTTACTCATAGTAGTACTGCATTTTGACACATTTGGTTCTTTCTGCAGACATTTAATATACACAGTAATAATAAAAAAACATTGGCTGGACTTGTAAGTACCATCACTCACTTCTTCCCCTTGTAAGACGAATGGTTGGTTTCAAGAGTAAGAATCAACAGTCACAAAAAGGCAAGCAACTGGTGGTGACAATTCTCACTTGAGCTGGGAAAATCCCACCAGAAGAAAAACCAATCCAGCCACCAACCACCCAACAAAACCTGAGGAAAGCTTAGTCAATGCTTTATGTTGCTCTCAACCAACCTCCCCCCACCAGAATATTGTGCTTCAAATATTTAGCTACATTGTTCAGCTTGACAATTTACAAACCCTAAATACTTCCCTTTGTCTGTAAAGAAAAGGGAAAGAGCAAGTTTCACAAGAAACAGAAAGGATTTTCATGACAAGAACTGCCACCGTTAAGTTTCAAGTAACACTATTTCT
>VZSZ01010956.1:236302-304762 GCA_013398815.1 Ibidorhyncha struthersii | reverse complement strand
CCCCTGCGCTGCCAGAATTATCTGTCGCGTTCCCTAATAATCACGTAGTAACTTCAGTAATCAATTATTCATCGAATTTCACTTACCTATGCTTTTTCTTTCTCAAGTTATGGCTTTCCAAGGGCACGTCTTGTCCAAAGAAGGTGAACAAACATTCTTAAAAATTAAGCTACTTATTCCTTATTAAACAAGAAAAAGTAAACAAAAATAAAAATTATCAGGGTACGTTTTCTCCATTACAGAATACAAAGACAGCCAGTTTGCAATATTTAAATTATGGTACTTATTGAATGTAAGAAATCATTGGACTGAAAGAAAATATCCCATTTGAAAATTCAGGCGGTGAAAAGAACAAAAACAGATGCAGCATTTGCGTATTGACTGCTAAATGGCGAGTAAATGTGAGATAATGATGACATAGGGCAAAATAACTGAGAACTGGAAACGATGTAAGCACTTACATATATATGCAAAAGCATCACACATAGCTAAACTTCTATTACTGTCTTGTGGTAAGGTATGTTATACACTAAGTATACATCTAGATAATAAACATTAATAGGCTTAAAATTGTAAGTATTTAATGAAGTCTTTTAAATAGTGTATGAGGATTATCTAGAAATAAAGCCTGCGATATATTGCAATGCATGATGCAGTTAAAGATCCACATGCCCTACATAGAAGAATGGAAATCAGTGACAAGGGGACATTGTTCAGAAGGTCCTGTGTGTAGGGTATTGATATGACAAGGTCCTTACAGTCTAGTTGGGAGCTACCAGCACCAATACAGACATTATTACAAATGCATTTTTATAGATATTATTGAAAACTCATACCTACAGCACCAGGTTACTTGCTACTAGCACATTATTTCATTATAATAGGTTGAAAGAGACAAAGTAAGTTTAGAACAAAACATAGGGGAAATACAGTGTTTAAACAACTCTTGCACTCTGAGAATCAGCAGTAGTGGCTGAATCATTCTTTGAATGAAGTACTCTGCACGCCTTGGAGAAGACCAACGGAGAGGGCAGGAGGGAGTCAGCATTTCTGTGCATCTGTAGCCTCTGATGAGAGAAACACTACAGTATGAGTTCAAAATCAGGTCTTCAGTGCTGCCTTTTAGACCTATCTTACAGCTTGCATTTTTAAGATCTTGCATCTTGCTGGAAGATGATTCCAACTCTTTGTTCTTTAAATTCTGTCACCGCTTTGGTTTGGGTATTTTGTCACTTAGATAACAAGTATATCCCAAACCAGTAGCATTTCTGTTGTCAGAGGAGGTATACTAAAAAAATTAATAAAATTCTTCTATTAATACACTCTTCAGTTATTGCTGTCGTTACACATACACTTTTTACTCTTTTTAAATACAAGAAATTTAAGCTTCAGTTCTGTTACTTTGAGAAGAGAGGACTATTGCACCAGTAAATACAAGTTGTACAGGAAGATATCGTAGTTGTTTGCAGTTTAGACCAATTTTGTTTCACTGTTTTGTTTTTGTTTCTCTTTAGGTCTGCTTAGGACAAATTCTGCTTACCTGAGAGTTCAGGATATACCTCTCACATCTTGTTACTTCCATGGGCCTTACACTTGCTATTACAACCTTAAGGAGATTCCTGATTAACATCAGTTTGAAAGAGAACAGGCTCAGGCCTATTATACTTAAAATAATGTAAAATCGTTGCTATCATCTGCAAATTTAACAAAAGTAGCAGATTACTGTAAGTGCAAATTAAGGAGCCAATAACCAACACCATCACAATTAAGAAATTACCCTGTGAAGGAGAGAAATTGCCATGTCCATTGTAGAGCCTACAGAGATTAATGAAATATGGCTGTGAAACTGTTTTAATAGATAAATCGGGTGGGTGGTTAAACATCTGAGTGAAGATGATTACTTTGTAGTGAAACAAAACAAAGAGGAATAAATCACAAAGCTGCTCTATTACCACAATTAAAATGCAATTGCTTGATCAATTATCACTCTAGCTAATAGCTTGATGGAGGACAAGCAAATAAATAAAACATTACACTAACCGAAGTTCTTTGAAGTGTAATAATAATAATATCTGTATATATATGTTCCTTATTTGTATGCATTTATGCCTAATACATACATAGTGCATGGCATAACATGAGCAAGGCTGTAAATAATGTGTTTAGCTATTCATATGTAGTATACAAGTAAATGTCAATGATACATAATCACCATGATGCATACAGTGGGTAAATAGCTAACACACGTTCAGGTTACTGATATAATACATTTCAATGTTTTCTAGATCTCTAAGAATCTCCCTGTTTTACATACTTACCAGCCAAAGGTGGCTTGGAATAGTTTCCCCTTGGAATACTTTCCAAGGTCAGCATATGTGATGACACGTGTTGGTTTCCAGCTTGCCCTTGGAAAGTGATGGCTGCTTACTGGAGTTCACGTGAACATGGGGCATTTTAGAGCGGTAGTAAAGCAAACCATGACTGCCATATATCAGCATTACATTTTTATATCTAGTAATCAGCAAAGCGTGCATGCCGATATAAGAAGGTAAGTGGTAACATATATGTCTGTATGAAATAAAATCTAGTGTATAAAGGCAAGTAACTTGCTAGTCTACAGAATAGACATAACTCTAGCATAGACTTACCTGTCTACCCCATGGCAACCTGATCCAAAGTTAGTGGCAATGAGCACACTTAACCCCTTGGTCCAAAGTCCTGCTCAAGTGTAATACTTATTTCATCTATGGAAATGTTCACACAGTATAGTTTGAATATGTAGGGAACAAATACTTTGTAATGATTATTCAGTGTGGAAAAAATTACATGTGTTTATGTTTCCTAGTAGCAACATGGATTCTGCTAAAAGTCGAGTAAGATTTGAGATGAAACTTAGCCTCACGGTGAGGTTCAGTGAGCTCCTCAGGTATCAAAATGCAAATAGAGGACAAGTAGCACATGCATCCCGTTGTAAAGAGGTATGTCTACGGTTTCTTTTTAACATTTTAATGCTTTGTCTTATGCAATAAGATTACACATTTGACAGGATTGTTCTGCCTTTCCCAGGGCAAGCATAATTGGAAAACATATAAGTTTGAATGTATTTAAAGTGAGCAACATATATGTTGTAAATACATAGGTATTGCTGTAGTGTACTAATGAAACAGCAGAATTTGTGCTCTTGCAAAAGTGGTATGAAGCTTTACCAGATCTCTTGTGTCCTGTTATTCTGCAGGTAGTGTCCATATTAAATCTTATGTACTTGCAGTTAATTTTTATCCTTGCTTATCCATGTTTGATAGGCTATTTGAAGAAAAGTCTGAGACTACTGCCATTTCACCACTTCTGGATCAAACAATTTAAAAAGTTTGGACTCCTCCCTTTCCCATTTATAAAAGCAAGAGGTGTCTTCTGACTACCAGAAAGAACACACTTATGAAGGCAGAAATTCAGTGTAGGGAAGTTTTGCAAAGAAAACAGTAGAATGCTCTCTGAAGAACAACATCTGAGTGTGAAACTGGATTTTAAAGTTCTGCCAGAATAATGGGCTGGACCTTTCTCAAGTAAGCTGTACTACCCAGCATCTAGTACGTCCAGTAATGAGTTGTCAGAAAATGTAGAAAGGAAAGAACGGGTGTGGAGAAAGGAAAATTAAGAAAGACTGAAATAAAAATGCAAAAAGGGTCCAAAGAGAAACAGTACAAAGCTACATATATACAAAAATAATACTACATTGAACACAAACACTGCTCTATAACTAAAAGTAGACAATAATGAAGAAAAACAAGCTTTCTTATAATAGAGATCTAAGACAAAGGTAGAATTAAATAATGATTCCATGCAACTCAAGCTGGCAGTTATCTTTGCTCCAGTGCATGAAGGATTATAGTTGACGAGGAACAGTCATTCTACACAGTGCTCCCTTATGCAGTCATGTACTTATCCCTCTGTGCAATCTTTTTATTCCAAAGCCCAAGACATTTTCACTCTGATTGACAGCTGTTGTCAACAGGTAGGAATAGCTGCAGATCACAACTCTACTGGCTCTCAGCTGTTGCCATTTTTTTTTTTTTTAGGTGCTGCTATTGGTCTTGCAGTTAGTAAAGAGATGAGGTGCTTTCCAGTAGGCTAACATTGCTTTGCCCATCCATACAGTACAGTCACATTTGTGTTTAAGAATGTCTGGGATGCGACTGAGTAGAGGGAGAGAGAGAAAGGAAAGCATTTTGGCTGAAACTCGGTTGTGAGGAGGTTGAGGAAACGCACTTCACTGGAGGGGAATCTTTAGCTCCATAAACATCCTCTGTAACCAAAGCAGTGGCATCTGAAGGGAATTTGAGCTGCTGTGTAGTACATATGCCTGGTCTTACTGCATAGGTAATACCAAGTGACTCGGTACATACACACCAGCGTGACTCTACAAACCCGCTGTGCACACACTGCACGTCTGATGCATCTGTCAGCGGGGCTTGAGATGGCCCTGGACCAGAGTCCACAATTTCAGGATCTGTGTTCTTTTTGCTCCTCGATTAACATACTGCAGCAGGGCCAAAGATTTGAAGCACAGGCAAATAGGATTTCTAAACTTCGGGAGGAGGGCTCCCTCTTCCTGTGTTTTGAATGTGAAGGAGAGATTCACAATTTTGATGTTTTCTACTGTAGTTTTCTAGTATTATATTTTAAAACTTATTGTGGAATCGGAGACCTGAGCATTGGATAGTCATTCTATACAGTCTATGTTTAGGGTTTTTTTCAGAGTTTAATAATAAATATATATATATATATAAACCCAAGTCTGACCCATGTGCTGTAGGGGTGCAGGTACAAAGACTGAAATTTAAAGTGAGCTTGAAGAAATTGTGAAAAATGGGAAAGCATCATATGTCCACTTAGTGAGGGCTGCAGAGAAAAGATAATGTCAGGAAAAAGCTAAATGAGTTAGTACTATCCAAAGAGTGTAGGAGAGAAGAACTTCAAAACTGTTTATCAGAGGAAAGCAAAGTGCCAGAGAGAAACTTTTCCTATTAGCAAATGAAAAGGAAAATGAAGATTGAAAAAAATTGATTCAGACACTGAAGTAATTAATGTTCTGTATTCTTTTTTCTTCTGTTAAAGAAAACTAAAATGTCATTGTGAAAATAGTTTGGATGCAGCTTCTACCAAAAGTGAAAAAGCATGCCTAAAACCCCTACATCTATGGAAGATATCAGTTCTAGGTTATATCATGCTTGGTCCTAAGCAAGTCAACATAGGAAGATACAGTATCTTTAACTAGAACCAATGATGCAGCTGGGGAGTGGGAAGCTGAGACTGATGACTGTATGAGCTCTTTGCATCAGTTTATCTCGCATCCCTAGGTCATAACAGACGCAACAACATGATAACTTGCATTTTCTTTTGAAACATGAACTTGGAAAGGTCAGCTTCCAATATTAGAGGAAACCTTGACAATTCTTCTCCAATTTAAAATATACGAAAGCAAGTGGCAATACAAAACTAGAATGGTGCAAATATTCTTTATGTGATGTAAATAATGTCGGTTTTAATATAAACAAGAACAACAGTATAGAAAGCATATACAATATTCACCATAATGGTACAGGGCTTCAGGTGTACATAAGGATGTGAACTCTTGTGAACCTCTGAACCTCAGGATTAGGTTCCTCTGAGAGCCGGGAGTGGGTACCATGGCTAGACTTGGAGCTGCTGATACCTAATTTCTGGTTACTCAGTCCTCTACAGGAGTGTACAAATCTCTTGCTGCTGCTGCCGCTGCTAACAAGAGAACTCAGTCCTTCAGCTCAACCTGTGCTCTTCCTGGAGCAGTAGAGGATGCAAAAAGGATGACAAGTCTAGCTGTTCTCCCTCTGTTATTTTTGTGCTTGCTAAGATCCAGTTGGGTACATGAGTCCTGAAACAAAGTGAACTGCGAGTAAGCAGGCTTCGTTGTTTGCACTCGTACACCCTGTTAATCAAAGATTTGTAAAGGAAGACTCATCCCAGCCACCCCTGATTGTGTTTAAAAGGCCTCTAAGTGTGTATGGCAAAAGAGATTTTGTCAGGAACTCAATACAACATGTTAAAAAGTTGGTTGAGTATTGGGTGGACTCACTAAGGGGCTATAATACAAAGTAATTATGTCAGCAAGTTTACTGCTGGGTATAAAATAAAGTCATATCTTGTTTCATATCTTTTTTGTTCAGAAGTAGAAAAAGAACAGGAAGTATTTAATTAAAAATATGATAAAGATAGAAGCCAATTCTTTCCCCATTAATGTATTTATTTAGCAATAATGTCAATAATGTTTTGTTAAGGCAATATTTTGGGGAGTGTATTGCGTATTTAACTAAAAACCAGTAGATCTTTTTTAGGGAAATTCTAACCTCCTATTGAATAGCTGAACTCTAGAAAAGCAACAGATTTAACAGAATGCTTACATTCAGGAATACTACTTTTGTGTCTTCCTAGTACAACTGTAATGCTTCAGGAACATTTTGATCTTGGTTTCTCAGCCGTGCTGCATCGTGGCTTGTAAATTTCTTATGTACTGAAAACATTTTTTGAATGGAAAGTAATTTTTTATTAGCTCCAGGGTCTGTAAATGTCAGAGGGGAGAAAGTTTGGTTTTTTTTTTTAAAGAGCAAAGTACTGTGCTTTAACAGGTAAGAGGAAATTATCATCGCCAATAGGGAATGCAGGTGCAGGTGGGAGGTTGGTTGTAGGAAGCTAGCTTTAAGGGGTGGTACCTTCCTTTCAAAACCTGGAGTTTATTTTTAGCTGCAACATATGACATATAGGAAGAATAAAGCTAAAGCCAGAAGATAGTAAGGGGTCTGGCTTTTCTTACCCAAACTCCTGAGATTAATCACTGATAGCAGATGCTGATTAAGTCACTGCCAATGTGTGCAGGTGCTTCCATTTTGTTTGGAAAACCTTGAGTGAGACACCAGAGTGGAGAGAAAGGAGGGATGGGCTGAGGAACGTGGGAGAGTTCTCATAGGAGGAGTGCTGTAGCTGAGGATATAGACAGGTAATTATATTGGTACTATAGGCGGTTTAGGAGCCTTTTTTCTTTACTGCTAATCCAGTACACAAGAGGTTGTTGAATCTGGAAACTGTGAGGAGCAAATCCGTTGCTACTTTGTGCAGGAAAGGAAAAGCTCGTTATGGTTAGAAGGTGAAGTTAACTTAGCTAAAGTAGTTCATTTTAGTTTATGTGAAAAGGGTTCCTTTAAACTCATAAATGGGTATTTCTGAGACACATAAGCCATGTGTAAACAGTGGGAGGCAGGGATATAAATCAGAAACTAAAAGGACAAGGAAAGAAACTAAGGTGTTTAACAGGACTATGCATATGTTTTAAAGGATGAAAGAAAAAAATAATAATATCTGGAAGGACTTCCCAGCAACTAGGCTTGTTAGGTGATGAAACAGGAACTAAAAAGGAACTGAAAGAGCTTCCTTAATTTGAAGTATTTATGACTACTCTGCAAAAATCATTTAACAAATGTTTCACAGGGAGCAATTCTACATTTGTACAGGATTTCTATAAAGTGGTTACTTGTAAATTATACCACAGCCGAATCTAAGAATTTTTCCCTTTGTTTTTGATATATGTGCTTTTTCTAAAATATTGCCAGATTGTTACACTGATCGCTTGAATTTTTAGATTTAACTTTTTTTGTGAAGAAATTGGTGGGCACCTTCCAATTTATTTTGTATTGCTTCCTGGATTTTCATCCCTGATTTGTACCCATTAAGAGCATTGGAGAAAGTGGTGTTTTCTAAAAAACATTAAATCTGCTTTACAGTAAACTCATGAGGAAATTTCAAAGCCAAGCATTACACTGTTTTTACTTTTTAAAAAAAATTGTTAGTTGGAATTCTTCTGAAGATGACCTGAAGTGCTGTGCCAGGAGGGAAGAAAAAAAGAACTTCTCTCTCAAAATGTCTCACTGAAACACCTTTAAAGCAAATTGGCATGGTTTGGCCATCAGCTAAACCATGACTTTAAATTTAATCCAAACAATCTTACAATGAACCACAGAAATGCATTTTTTTCCTTTTTTTCCTTTTTTTTTTTCTTTCTGTGATGTTTTATCTTTTTTCCCCCCTCCCACTGAAATATATTTGCTGTGCTGTGGTTACAAAGTCCTCCAGGGAGTATCACAAACTTGTGTGATGTTTCTTTAAAGCTCAGCATTGTATTTTTGGCTATGTTTTCTACATTAGTTAAATGATTTTAAAATTTCATCTGGCAGGTTAGCCCCATATCAGCTTTTTATTAAAGGAGACTCAAGAATATAAATTTTTTCAGTTAAGGTTACCAGGACCTGAAATCAGTGAACAGGCTCGATATCTATTTCAGCTGATTGCATTAGAAAGAATTTGTGTTCTTGTTTCCACATGTGTTTCCCTCCTGTTTTGATACTGATAATTACAAATGTGAATGAATGTTCGGACTGTGCTTGGTGTACGACTGCTGCTGAAGTATTAAAAATTATTATTGGGTGTAGTATTTGATATATTAGATAATAATGGATACTTCTGGAAAGACAGGCCAGATTTCGTTTGGCCTACGTGGAGAAGTACATGTTTGTCTATATGGGCGTTGTAGAACGTGTTCTCAAAGGATCCTCTGGTTTTAGGAAGAAGTATAAAAGAAGAAAAAAGTTTTCTTGTATATCTTTTCCACAAAATTTTTTGGGGTGGAAACATGGAGTGAAAGACATTTATTTCAGTGTTGTACCAAACAGAAACAAACCTCAAAACTTATGTATGCTAGCATCAACTAAAATTACTTTAAAAAAAGTAATGTATATTTGTTGTTTACTTGGTCATTATTTCCTAATAGGTATTTGCAAGATGAAAACTGCAGAGGGGAAAAAAAAGGCATTCTTTTGAAATCTGGAAAGAAAGAAATATGAATAATAGGGAAATATTTAATTTCCATTTTACATCTTTTCATGTATGTGCTTTAATATTTGTTCTTAAAATGTTCTTTGTATGGAGAAAAACATGTAAGTGTAATCATGCCTGAGCCGACTAGCTGTATTTAAGTGGTACAGTTAGTTGTAAATAATCAGAAGCAGTGGCATGTAGGCCACAAAAGACTACCGAAAAGACTGTTAGAGATATCTTTGGAGTTGGAAGACTCATGTACATGCTCTTGATAGGGAACACAAGCTCTTGGCAGAGCTGCAGCCATTAACCAGAACAAAGTGTGTAAATAGAGCATCGAATTGTAACAGCAGGGAGGACTAAGAGAAGAGGAGCACAGTCTGGAGTGGCATGAAAGGCAGCTCCGCTCTCCCAACTGGTCAGTAGCAGTATGGTGAGGATGGATTCACTGAGGCAGGAGAGTTTCTTCTGTTTCCCGCTCTGAGGAGGGTGCTAGTGTGGGACGAGGGGAGCAGCCTGCTGCTTTTTACCTTTTCATACTTCCTAGTGATTTTTGAAACAGAGATGGCTTTCAGGAAAGAACT
Organism: Ibidorhyncha struthersii; assembly: GCA_013398815.1. Classification (NCBI taxonomy): domain Eukaryota; kingdom Metazoa; phylum Chordata; class Aves; order Charadriiformes; family Charadriidae; genus Ibidorhyncha; species Ibidorhyncha struthersii. The sequence continues at coordinate 295,277 of VZSZ01010956.1, read as the reverse complement.
GTTTAATTATTCTGCTTTGCTTGTTTATTCTCCTACTGCTGTTTTCTCTTCTCTTTTCAATTAAATACTGCTTGTTAAGCTTCCTCATTTTCCAGTTATGTGAAGATATTGGCTCATTGAGTCCAGAAAATTTATTTTATCAGCTTGCTAAAGTTTGAAGCTGTTGCTACTGGTTGATTTTTCGTAGAAGAATGATGATTGCTTTGCTAATTCTTCATAATTAAGATTGTTTGGGTGGTTGTACATGAATAACAAGCCTTAACAATTTTATAAAAAAGAAAAAAACGCATCTTTCCAAATAATAATTCTAGATAGCCACTTATTCCAACATGTTCTTTTCTTCCTTCATCTTGTGGTAGTCTCTAGAAAGTGAATATAAATTTCTCATTTCTATATTTTGCTCAGTTTGAACCTGACATTTTTTCTTCAAGTGGGAATAGAAGACAAGTAGCATGAAAATAGCAACTGAATCTGAGTGAATAATTAATGTTGCATTTTCTGTAGTCTTTCATTTACTGCCATTCTTAGTCTTTTTGAAACTTAAAAACAGTCACCTAGTGTAGTAAGGAGACCCAAAGGTAAAGGACTAAATTGCCTAGAAGGCTTCAGGAAAACTGTATAAGCTAGGCTTGTCTGAAACAGGGGACCACCCAGATTATGTAACTGTGAAAGCGTCTTCCATTCTCTGTTTCTGTAAAATGTGTATCCCCCATGCAGACCTTTCATTAGTAAGGATGCAGCCTGGCCCATCTGTTCATCAGCCAGATAAATACACGGCTCTTTCTTCAGTGAAGAGATACAAGAAACCTATCTATGCCCTGAGACTATAGAAAAACAATGCATGCTTTTCCCGCTGACAGCTAATACCACTGGTACTCTATGTTAGGAGAGAGACTTGGCAACTTGGGAAGATGGAGGAAGCTCTTTGGAAGTCAAGAACTGAAACTCCATCTTGGGTATGAAGAGATTTTATGGGTGCTTTTAAAAGCAGATAAAAGCAGCATGTGACTTTTAGGAAACAAATGCAGGTGTTCCAAGCAGTAAGTAACAGGCAGGGGCTTAAAAAAAAAAAAAGAGAGAAAGAGGAAAAAGGCAAACATCAGTCTATGAAAGCAAGAGAGCTGTGGCAGCCAGGCAGGTGGCTGGACTGACTGTTCTCAGAGGTCAAACTAAAGTAGAGAAAGAGCACGGACTGAAGAGATGAATAATGACTAGTGAGAGTCAAACATGGTCTCTCTGGGTCTCAGCAGGAAAACCCAACAGTGAGGAACACTGACAAGCTGAATCCCAGAGCTTGAGACGGTGAGAAATGATAATGTCCAGACTAAGGAAGAAAATTAAGCATGATATGAAGCCCATGGTATATCTGAAATACAAATAAGATTCCTTTGGAAAACCACAGACACAAAAAATGATGAAAATGTTAATCCTAATGATGGTTTCTGCAGTGAATATTCTGTATGTGAGTGAAGAAGCGTGTCTTGAGACAGAATTTCAAGTTTGTAAATGGGGAAGTAAGCACAGCACTGCAGGGCCTGAGGAGCAGGTTATTTCCAAGAATTGCGGTGTGCTATAAACGGACCATGACTGAAGACTTGAATTAGTGGAGTCTCCTCAGAGAAAAATGTCAATAGAAATATTTTGATCAATAAGGTTTATATTTATTTTTTAAGTAATGTAAATATAGTTCCTACATACTCACTGAATTTAAAGCTTCTGTCCATATGAATATGTCAAAAGAAGGCTTTACTATTTACTCATTGAGTAGTCTGGGAAAAGTTTCATTTAGCTCTCTTCCTTCCCTCCTCTGCACGAAACCAGGAAAGTTAGGTCAACTAAACCAAAATGTATATACAGCTAATACTGTTCCTGACAGAATAGCACTTATGCTTGAAGTTAAACCTGTGCGCAAGAACTGGCAGCTAAACTAAAATACTTTAAACAACAAAAAAAAAATTAGAAAAGAAATGTGACATCAGATGATTGGCATGTGCACTATTACAAAAAAGCAGTAGAAATACTGCAAATTCTAACACTTTAATTAACAAAACCTTTTTCAAAACCTTTTTCAATTTGAATTTTAACTGCTTTCAGCATTGAGGTAAATGTGCTTTAATGAAAACTATATCTGCCTATTTTACAAGCTTCAGACTGGCCTTACCTAAGCTGTCTATGTTGCTGGGGGTGATGAAATGACTGAATAAAGCAACAGGGAAATTCCTGAATTAACTGTTAAACGAAGGCTCACAATAGAACTTTGAGTCTATGTGTTGAAGCTATCTCAAAGAATTTGAAATCTCCATTGAACAGAAATTTTGGCAGAAGAGGGGAAAACCCTTCTGGAAAGTCAGGTGTTCCTAGTTTTTAAGTGAGTTTTACAAGAACAGGTGTCCCATTTTGATGCATAACTGGAGACCATTGTTATCAATGCTGATACTTCCATTGCTTGATGGAACAACACTAAAACCTATTGACAGTCTTTAAGTCAGTTCTCAAATCCTTGGAAGGTACATTTTCTTCATTGTAATTGCAGTCTGAAACTTCATTTTATTCTGTAGAAGGAAATGTTTAATGGAGCTAGGAAAAAAAGCGGAAAAAAAGTTTTGAGTGAGGAGGTTAATATTGTGCACCACTTTTCAGCAGTGGTATTTGCTCTAGAATGAGAAATCAGCAGCTGAACATGCTGCAACAGAGATGCTGTAAAGTGAGTTGAATCACAGCTGAGTTATATCATCCTCTGTACCTGCCGTTTCATGAGAGCTCCCTGGAGAGCTCTACAGCTATTTTTGATGTGGACTATAGGTATTGTGCAATGCTACGTAAATAACAATATCTGGATATGGACACAAGTATCTCTTGAAGTGCTAGATATTTTGAAAAGCTAGATTCACAAAGAAGATATGGAAGCATATTATGTACAACAACTTTACATTTAATCTTACCTAAAGCAGATTAGTCTTTGTCACTCACAGGCTTCAGTTGTTGAGTTTACAGACACTAGAGAGCAACTTGCCAAGACTGGAACTTATGAAAGCTTTAATATGTAGTTGTGTATACTTTAAGCATAGGCAGTGGAACCTTTTTTGGTGTGGGGTTTGGGTTTTTTTTTTGGTAAAAGTTTACACCAGATGATTCAATTCAAACTGAATTTCAATCTTAAACATAATAAGGCTTGCTCAACTTCAGGGATTTTAATATTTTTTCAATAAACAACTATAAAAAGAAACATAACTGATGTATCTGGGAGTCACCTGAGATCTGCAGGCTTTGGGACTCAGGCCTGCAGTGTTAAACATTTTTGGTTAAATACATTAAAATGCCTAATCACATAGTTTACTTGAGAACGCTGAGTAGTTTCGATTTATATATGTTAATGGGCTACTCATATACCTTAATAACTTGTGTGGGTCGTGAGAGCACAGCACATACTAACCTCTAATCACCTAGGAATTTCTGGAACATGAAAGAAGAACGAAACAAAGCAACATAATGAGCTGGGCTTTGTTTTCTTCAGTTCATTGATATGACCAAACTTCTATTGGATTTTCATGTAGATTGCCTCAATCTGCATTTGCATTACAAATGTTTAGTCTTAGTGGTGTTAAATGGATATATAATACTCACATGGCTGTAACAAGGAGTTTACAGGCTTACTTATTTTGTTTTATAATTCAGTATTGTAGTGGAATGAAAAGCAAATATTTTGCTATAATGGTTATGCTAATTGACTTTTAATGTTGTTTTATTTTTCAGCTACTCACCAGCAGTCTCCAAAGTTTAATAAAGCTCAAAACATTTAATTTTATTGCCTTGGACTATTGATTATCTGTTTAACACTGAGAACAATGTGATCTGTTGTCTTTGGCTTGCTGATTGCCTGAATTATCTTGAAGAAATAAGAGATGTGCACGAGGAGAATCTCATGCAATAAAAAATGTCACTTGTATGCATTACTCATGGCTATTGTACAAAACCCACAAGCCTTTAATCTCAGACTTGCGAAGGAAAGAAATTTTATTGTTACACAACTGAACTCGATATTCCCTCAGGCATTACACCACCATTTATGTTTCTCTTTCTTGATTTTTATTGCCAACATAAGCTTATTTAAAGGAATGAATAGCATGCTGTCTACTTTGAGACAAATATTAAAATAATACTTTAAAAAAACCTACTAGATTTATTAGAGAGGGTTTATTTCAATCTTAGAAGTTAAATTATTAAGGAAAACCATGTCTGTTTCAAAGAAATAACAGAAAAAAAAAAAAAGAACTGTATAAGGCTACATCTGTTCCACCATTATGAAATATTTTTAACTCATCATAATGTGGCTATGAAACCTTGGAGAGTGGGAAGACTGAAACAAGCTATTTGGAGGACATAATGGGTGACATTTTAGAAATAATTTATCAAAGTGAAACTATATTTTGCAGCAGTTTGTCAGTGTCAGCGATTCATTACAAATATCAAAACTTTTTTTTTTGTGTGGAACTGTATTTTCGCTATCTGCTAATCACAGACTTAGAAAGAACCAGTAACTTCTGTCAAATGTGTGGAGCTCCCATCTGACTATACAACTCATTCTTTTGAAAGCTGCCATGGTATTGACTGTGCTGCACCAGTTTTCTGTTTGCGAAGCAGAACAAATTCCAGGTGTTCTGACAGCAGTTGCTTTACCATCAATGAGCTCATAGAAACTATCATTCTAGTGAACCAATAAGCATAATCTTGTGCTTGGTACGCTGGAACAAATCACTGGTCTTTCATCCTGACTTTATTTTTAAGTATAACACATCCTGTGTCTCCAAATTTTTGGAGATGTGTGTAGCACACTTAAAAGGGACCCTTCATTTTTCTACATATCTATAATGCCAGTGCTTGCACTGGGAATATCAGTTGCATTCACTGGAGAGACGAAAAGGAATGAGATGATAAATCATCCAGGAATATTGCTTCTGAGGAAGTAAATGGAGGTGGATTTGTACAGAATGCACTGGTGGTCGTTATTAGGTCCTCTGGCTCTTTAAGAATTTTTTGGTTTATTTCTGTTTCCATATATTCTGGAATATCAATATTTGCTTGTGACTTGCTCCACAAATGTATACTCTTTAACCTGAAGAAAGTTGAAAACTGACTGAAAGTCAGTCTTGGCAACTGCAGAGCTTTTAAGGTTAAGAAATGGGAAGTGTTATCAATTCCATTTTAAAGATCATTGAATGTGCACGACATATCAGAAAATTGTTATGAAGGGATATTAGAACATTTGATTATTTTAGAAAAATATTAGGAGTCTTTGCATAAGCTTTTGACCTATGTGTAAATATCCACAATGTTGTTTAGCCTCCTCTACTTTAAAATAAAATTTCAATCTAAAAGCGATCAATAAATCACTGCATTTTTTTTGAGTTTGGTATAATCTTTTCTATTTGAAGGTGATATTTAAATATGGACAACGTGTCATTTTGTGATTTTTTTTTTTTTTTTTTTTTTTGGGGAAAAAAATTTTACCAGCTCTTATATGCAACATTTTTTTTTTTTTTTTATGTGTTTGGAACTAGTTGAATTGAGAGCCTATTGGTAACATCAGTTCTTAATATCTAGACATCTCTCTGCAAGTTTGCAAATTCTACCATTCTTGGTAAAACCTGTTAAAAGTTTTTCAGGAAGTGTTGTTTTCGGTATACTTTAAAACACATAGATACCTTTTGATATATACTGAACCTATGTGCTTGTTTTCCCTCTTTGGACAACAGGCAAATCAGTAAGACACTGATTGCAATTATTAATTTAAAGTCTTGTCACTGTGTTATTTTACTGTAATGCTTTTTAATATCTATATTTTGTATACACACAAAAGAATACACAGATTCTGGTCAGACACAATTGCTTTTTGCAACAAAAATAGTTTAGAAACTTAAGCAAAAATAGTATGTTGATATAAAATATAGTATGGAAATTCAAGATACATTTTGTTATAACCAAGTATTGATTATTATATCCTTCCTTGTACTTAGAATATCATCGTTATTATATATTTTACATTTGTTTAAAATTTTTATTTTTTATTATTATTAAATTTAATAAGCACACAGAGAAAAAGGATAATCCCTTCTCTGGGGGAGAGGGGGAACCACAAAACCAAATAACATAAAACCTAGCATGCAAGACTTTTTTTGCATTTATTAAGGCATGATGGATATAAATATAGAAGGATTTGGGAAGGAAAGAAGATTTCAATGTAAAAGTACTTGGGCTGGTTTAGAATTTAGGACTTTTAAATTTTAATGGAGTATCTAATGGACCACCAAATGTATCTGTATATTTTCTCTGTGTCAGCTGCAGTAATGACAAGATTTTCTAACTAATGTGTATAAATTATTTTAATGTACCCCGTAAGATTGAAACAGAACAAGATATAGCACTGTGTGACAAAACTGTCCATAAAACACCTGCAAAAACAGGAGATCTGATCTAAAAAAAATTTGCATTTTTTACCCTGTGAGATTTGGGTAAGGATAATTATCTCCTGGTGGCTCTGCTTCCCTATTTGTAAAATACAGAAAATTATGCTTTTAAGAAGGCATTCTTTCTGCCTGTTAAGTTTGCTTAACTGTCGATGTGAATCTGCGCTATTCCTGTAATACCCCCATCCATCCCTGCGGTAACTGTTCTCTCACGGTTGTGTGACACTCTGAAGTGTTTGAGAGGAAGATGCAATATAAAATGAAGCAGAGCTGCTAAGTGTCATTTTTGTGGTAGGAGTGTGCATGTGTCCCAGCACGCACGGACGCAAAGGTGTTATGGCTCGTGGTTGATTTCTCTGTCTTTTTCGATCAGATGCTGTGAAGAGGTGGAAGGTGAAGGTGACGGCAGGGCAGGAGGAAGAGAGAAGCGAGGTCCTGATCTCTTCTCCCAGTTGCGCCAAGGCAGAGGGCTAGAGAAACGTGTGGCCATGATATGAGAAGGCTTAAGTGTAAAAACTGGTTGGTGGCTGACAAGAAGTCACACAGAGTCTCCCTAAATGAGCAGCACAGTTATATGTGTGCTCCCAGGAGCGTGCGGTGCTCTGACATCCACCATGGGCAACTTCTGGTCACTCGCTGTGTGTGTTCGAGGCAAGTCCGGCACTGCTAACTCGGGATGTGGAGGTTGGTGCCCAGGTTGACTGGACCTTCAGGCCTGGAAGTCCAGGATATAGGTGTGGTGAGCCCATGCTTTGAAAAAGCTTTCATGCCATCTCCTTGCTTTGGGGTCATCAGTGTTTTAGAGCATTTCTGAGACTCCTAAGGCTCCATTGGCTTCTGTTTGTGGCCTATGAGCTTCGAGGAGCTCAGAAATAAAAGTCACCCCATATCTTAAGCTGGAAAGAATAAGTGATTGCAAGCATAAAGAATGTGAAAACGTGAAAAATGATACTCATCCAATGCAACTCGTCTTTTTTGTATATGCAATATTAATTAATAATAGCTAGCTTCTATCAGAAGTCTCAAAACACTTGTAGAGAGGGTATTATTTTCTTCCTGTGGGAAAATGAATTGAAAAGTGATTCAATGATTTTTGAGTTCATCCAAGGCAGACCCAGTGATAAAGTTTGCATTTATGAGACTCTGACCTCTATTCACTAGCTCACAGTACTACCAGAAATATGATAAAATTCTGAGATACAGTTCCTATTACAATGTTAATTCTAACATTTCTAGGAACTCTCTCCTTTACAGATACAGTAGGAAAAGGATATTAGTAAGTATTGTATGGTATTCTCTAACAAATATAGCCTACAAGTGATTTGGCCCTTCTTTTGCCTTGTAATAGTTTTACCATCAGCCAAAACAATTGCTGTAGGGGGCACAACACAGCAAGCTTTATCTGCCTGTTGGTAGCATCTTTCTTTAAGATTTAATTTTTTAATGGGTTTAAATTAGAAATTGGGTTAAACAGGTTAGCATCAAACCTTCAGGTTTGACTTGCTCTGTTTGAGTTGATTCACAGTTTGAATTCAGGGCTTCTTTTCTCCTTACTCGCTCACTCTCTTGTGCGTGCTTTCACTCTCTCTTCTTTGTGTGATTCATAAAGCCGAAAGAACAAATGTGATTGCTTTGCAGCCTAAAACTGAAAGTTGGTTATCTCTTGAAATAAATAGACAACCAAGCCTGACATTTTTATTCTTGGAAGGATGACATTTAAATTGCTATTGATCAGAAAAAAAAGTCCAGTTTGAACAAAAGAATAAGGATAAACTCAAACTTATTTGCTGAGGCTTTGCAAACAATTTAGATATAGAACAGACTTAATAGAAAAATCTATGTATGCTGAAAGTCACCAGGTTTTGTTAACTCTGTAATGGTCTCATCATTTAACAAAAGACATTTAGAGCTAATTTTGAATCTTAATTAAAAGTTAAAATCATAGCAGAGAGAATTAAGGTCTTAAATTTTGAAATATTTATTTCTAAAGTTAGGCATATGTAGTTGGATAGGGGTTTTTTGATGGTTATTTTGGGGCGGGATTTGTTTGGTTTTTTTCTTAGTTTTTTTTTCTTTTTTTGTTGTTGTTCGTTAGGTTTTTGTTTGTTTTGCTTTGGTGTTTTTTCTTTTTTTCTTTTAAAAGATACAACTAGGGAAGTTTGTGATATGCATGATCTTCCTGGAAGGTGAGTATTTCTCCCAGTTCTGTGGGATAGCTGGGTTTATTTCTGTTTTGGAACCTCTTACCCTGCTGGACGGCAGGTGATCGGAATGCTCTGAAGCAACTGCTAGCAGCTTTGGAAGGTGTTAGTGCCCTTTGCTGCTAAGCTCTGACATGTTAGTCACACTTTCAGATGGTTAAAGAGTAGTTCTTAAAACATTTTCATCCTGGAGGCTTCTTGTGATGTTGACCTTGCTGCATGTAAAAAATCAAGGCTAACAAACAAAAAATTCCTCTCCACTTAAAGTGACCGGAAAGGTCTGCTGTTTGCAGACAGTCTGCTGTATGCATCCTCTTTGATTCAAAACCCCAATCCCCTGGTTTGAGGTCTAGAATGTTTTCCTTGTGGTAAATACAGTTTTCTATTCCTGTTTTAAACTATGTAGTTAATTTAGGTAGGATCTTAATACCTTTCAATAATTTTAAGTCATCAATAGTAGAGCAGTTTTATTTCTAGCATGTATAATGAGCAATCTTAAAATTCTGTTGATTTGGTTGTAGCGTATATTTCTGTGCTAAATTGTCTTTCCGAAGCACTCACAGAAAAGTATGAAGAAGCTTCCAGAAAGGACCTTTTACTTTTAGTTCTTAGAAAGGTGGGAATTTCAGTGTACTTGTCTTCATTTTTAAAAATCACTTTTCCATTTTTATTTTTTTCTTTTAATTTTTCTCAGTGTGGCTTATCTGACTGCTGGTTTTGTTGTGTTGTTTGGTTTTGGTTTTTTTTTCCCCCTTCTCATTTCACTTCTACTTTGCCTTTTCCATTGTGCTACTAACCTGCTGTGCATATGTGTTATGACTCCCTTGTTCCTTCCTCTGAAGCATCTGGAGTAGTTGAGTGTTAAGGTCAGGCTGCTGGAGTGGGTGGATTTGTGCTCTGCCTAAATTACAGGCAGAGAACTAATGTTCATCAGTGATTCTATTTGAAATTGATAAAATTCAGCCCTTTTCAACATGTCATTGCTCTACTAGTGACTCATGTGCAAGTCAGTAGGTATATACACCTTTATAGAAAAAGAACAGCACTCAAGGTGCAAGATACAGTGTGGTCTTTGAGGCTGAACTTGGTTGCAAAACTTAGAATTTTACTGAAATAGGGAAGAAATAAAGGAAGAAGGAAAGGACAAGTAAAAAAGATATGCTAGATTTATTTGTGAATTGTAAGGTTGTGGGAATTTACGTCAGTTCTTTAAGTTTACTCATGCTTGGTAGTACAGAGGGTTATGGACTGATCCTTCTTTATGCAGAAATAAAGCATAGGGATAGGTCACTGGGATTTGAAGAGGCATTTTGCTGCTGTCCTCCTTTTACGTGCTTCTGTTTCCTTGGATACAGATAGCTACCCAAAAGACTCTGAAATATTATATAATCCAATTTGATGGACACCAAAGTTGCAATTTCAAACCGAAATGACCTCGTTTTAATGGAGTTCTCCACAACATGCACAGTGAAGTCTGAGCGGTTATTCGTCAGAGGGTATGAAGTATACTATCGCAAAGATACACTGATACAAATGAATGGTTATGAGAATTTTATGACCTACTCATTTCTTTAATATCTTAAGTAGGATGTGGCAATTGGCTGACTAATGAGATCTTAATGGGAGTATTGGTCTGAGTGAGGGGAGTATAACTGTCTTCATTTAGTCTAAATCTGTCCTGCTTAGAAATTTACTGTCCTGAGAATTTTTCTTTTAATACTGCAGAACTGGCACTGACAACATTACCAGTATATGTAATGGTTTGGAAAGGGCAATGACAGCAAGAGTAATCTTAGCAAATATGAGCATTGCTGTTGAGCGTTTTGAGGGGACCTGCATATTTTCAGGAACCAGCTAGATTTTTATTTTTTTTTTAATCAAACCCCAGGACTTTAAATCTCTGCAGCCCAAAAGACAAATTTCATAAATAATTTCCAGCAGTTAGGGTACCTAACTTCCATTTTAATTTCCCACCAGAGATATGCAACATAATGTAGAAGCACGGTGAAATAAATCTTAGTTTCATGGGCTTTTGTTTGTTTGTTTGTCTTCTAATTTTATCTTTTAATGCACTCCTTTTTCTTCCTATGATTTTTTTTTTCACTTCTCATCTGTTTCCATCTGATTCTTCCTAGTCTGTTAGCAGACTAGCATAGTAACTGTGAGTCTCACAGTTTATATTTACTTGCATTCCCCTTTTGGTCTAAAATTGCTTTCACAGATGTCTCTCTTACTGCCGTGTGTTTTGCAGTTTAACATCTTCAGGTCAATTAGGTCTCTTAAATTTATGTAGCACTTTGTTACAGTAGCAGTACTACTGTAGCTTGTTATGGTCTACAATAATTTGGATGATAGTAGCATCTTAGACCAACCAATATAGTCTGGAAGAAAACCTGCAGCTTGTAGGGTTATACGCTCTTCCCGTCTGAAAGAGAAACAGCAATCTTTAAGACTAAATACCAGTTGAAAACAATTATTCTAACTTAATTAGCTGTGTTACTTAGACCATGGGATAATAGATAATTGGCATCTGTGTCTGTATGGAGGTGTTAACCATGTCTTTGCCTTTTTTCCTGACTTACAAGAAAGGGAGAGAGTGAATTTATCATCTGCGGGACGTTGTTGGTTAACAGAGGGAAATTGCAGTGTTCCATAAAAGCAGTGCCTCTATTGAGTACATAATTATGAGTATCCTCTAGTGTTATGAATTGCAGCTTCCAGTTCGTGTGGGAATTAGTTCATCTTTTACAGGCTTTTTGGGATCCTCCCTGGGAGGGGAGGAGACGAGACAGGGGTCAGAGCTGACTGATGTGATAAATGCCCTTCCCCAGGTGCCTCTGTCCTTCACAACTGTCTCTGCAAGATGAAGCTGTTGTTTCACCCAGGCAATTTGGGGAGCACTGTTTGGTGCTTTGGATGATGCATCCTGCGTTTTGGAAAGGGTGTGGACTGGGTATGGGAGATTTTTTTTTTCTGCTGTGGGAGGCATCTTCTTGGGCTCTCCAGATTTGTGCTTTTTCCCTAGGTGTGGGCAGGTCACATTTGATGCATGCCATGTACTGGGGAGTTTCATGATAAACAGGGGCTGTTTGAAAAGTAGGAGTTTCTCAGAAATATCTTTTACAATTGAAACTTCTTCTACTAGAGGTTGTAACTTTTGAAAAGTTTTAGTTTTGTAAAAAAATTTGTCCAAAGGAGGTGTTTTCCCAGAACACTCTTTTAGTCAGGTAAAAATCCTCTTTAAGTAGCTGAGTGGTATCACAGCAGCTTTCCTCGGAAAATGTGGTGGTATTTAAAGGGATGTCTCGTATCATTTATACTGTTGTATATAGAAAAATGAAATTATAATAACTAATTAGTACAACTACTACTGCTACTTTCATAGTAATAGTATCGATAAGTAATAATTCTTGGTTCCTAAGACATGTATTGAACCCTTTTTCATCTGGTTGGAAGGATTGCTGGGATTTTGCATGTAGAAATCAGTATGGGCAAACTTGATTGTTTTCTGCTAAAGCCTGTCTTTTAGAGAGGACAAGAGAGTCCTACAGGACTACAGGAGGCTCAGGGCTCCTCTGCCTAAACATTTTTTATTTTTTTTTCTGTTTTTAGAATGACAGTTTAAGTATAGACCACTACTACCATAGGAAGGAGAGAGATATAACGCTTTTTTTTTTTAGGTTTCTTGTAGTGGATAATCTCAGAGCTGCTTGTCAGCCTCATTGATATAGTCATTCTGTTTCAGGATTACTATCTCCTTTCTTTTTTCCGCTACTTTAATTACTATTTGATGGCTATGGACAGTATGGATTTTCTCTCTGAAAGATAACAACCTTTTTCTCTTCTACTACCCTTTGCGCTCTGTAGTCAGAAAACATCTTTCTTTCAGATGGTCTGACTAATATATGCAGTTAAGCTTAATTGTTTGCAACTTGTATGCAGCTTTGAAATTTCCTCTGTTTCAAATCTGAAGAGCTCGTGCACCTGGATGTCCATTTTCTCTTCCTGCTAAAGGATCTTTTTCCATAATCTTGTTTTAGCTTGGGTGGAAATCTGGTTTTAACATGGATCATTATCCTAAATTAGATATTAAAGTGTGGTTGAAATAGATTCCGGGTACAGCCTGGCCATCATCAATCTGTCATATTTTTGACACACCTTTAGGCCTACCTCATTGAAAATAAGATAGTAAAAATTCAGTGCAACTAAGACAGCTGTGCTTTAAAACCAGAGAATTTAGGAAGCCATTTTATTAGCATGTTATAGAATATAAAATTTTCTTAATAAACTTGCAACTTTTCATAGGCAACTGAAATCTCAACATCATCATTTAATAAACTTAGTCAGATAAAGACAACAAAACTCAAAATGCCTATCTGTGTTTAGGAAATCCAAATTTCCTGAACAGTCCTAAAGAAGGGCACGGTTGCCTGAAATTTCACAAAAGTAAAATTTAGGGCTTAATTACACTATTGTGATTTTTAGAATTCCCATTCATCTAGTTTCTGAAGTCTTGAAGAATATCAATTTTATTAGGTGAATACCCCTAAGAATCTAATAATTTTCTTTACGTGCTTCCCTAAACCAACACAGCTTTGGCAGAAGTGAATAGTTCAGCATGTTTTATGGGTGTTGAGATCAGCTACCTCAGTAGCACCAGAGCAACGCCCTTAGCAGTGTACATTATGGTGAAGGTGGCAGTGGCTCCAAGGGCAGCAGATTGACCTGGTTCCAACACCACCTCCCAATTCTCTGGGACTGCCCAGGGCTCGGATGCAGGGAGAGCAGGCTTTGGGCCAGTGCCAGCATGCTTGGGCCCAGGGAAATTTTCTGCTGTAGGTCAGCACACACCTTTCCTCCATGCAAAACTCTCCGTTCAGCCCAAAACACACCTTTCAGGCAGCAGCAGAAACGGAGGTGGAGCTGCTGGTAATACGCTTTCTGTGTGATTACACAGTCCTTGGAGAGTGTAAACCAGTCCTTGGAGTAGGCTTGCAATTAGTCTTTCTCACTCAATAAGATGAATATCCTGATCATGGAAATAAAGGGTTGTGGGCTGTTTCCTCTACAGCAAGATCAGGGCTGTACATTGCCAGTGGGGCACTGTCGTGGTTTAACCAGCCAGCAGCTAGGACCACACAGCCACTTGTGCAGTTCTCCCCCCTTCTCCTGCCCTGAGAAGGGCAGGGAGAAGAGGGAGAAAAGGAGTGGAAAAGAAAGGGAAAAAACTCGTGGGTTGAGGTAAAGAGAGTTTAATAAACAATGACAGAAAAAAAAAGAAAATAATAATAATAATGGTTAAAGACTCTACAAGATGAAGTAATACAACACAAGTCACTCTCATCACCCAGTGAACTGGTTGCACAGCTCCTTCTAAGCAGTGATTGCGGATTCCCACCCCCGAGCCAACCCCCATTTATATACTAAGCATGACACCTATGCTATGGAATATTCCATTGGCCGTTCCATTGTTCTGTCTGTGCTCCTTCTCAGTTTCTGTGGGAAGCTGAAAAAAGTCCTTGAAGAATAAACATCACCTAGGAACAACTAAAACAATATGCATTATTGATGTTCCTTTCATACCAAATCTTAAAAACATGGCAACCACTAGAAAGAAAATTACCTTTATCTCAGCTGAAACCAGGACATGCATGATCACTACAAGCAAGCAGAAGTCCAGGAGATACAGAGTAAGAGAATAAGGGCCGCAAAGTCTATAGCTCTGTGGTTTACTTATTTTTTTCCCATGCTAAATGAACAAATTTAACATAGTAAGTGCAAACACGCAAACAAAACACCTCAAAACACCATCTGGAGGAACAGTAATGATTTGAAGAAAACCAAGACAGACATCAACATCTACTTTCCTGGAGATAGTTACAGATATTACTGATAATAGCATTTTGCAACAGAAAGAGCGTGTCCATCTCTGTTATCGGCAGTGGGGGAAAACTCAACAGTATCAACAAAACCAAATTAAAGGGTCCGGATTTACTATAGTGGCTAAGCAGGAAAGAATAGAAGACTTTGTCTGACAACAGTTTGCCTTCTTGTGGTCAGAAAGCCATTAGTGTGCAGAACCAGCACTTATAGACAGGCGTCCACCAGGAGAGAGAGTACTCATTTTTCGGGAAGTTTAGGCCACTTACAATAATCTGTTCTGCTCGTGGTGTTTTATTTGCCTTCAGCCTTCCCTTCTCGCTCAAAGCAGAACCCGCAACAGAACCTCTGTGGGCAGCACTTTAGATTCTTCTTCTTGATGATTAAGTTCAAAACTGTAAGATATGTTCCTTTTTCTCTGGAATGATAGATTAAGAGTTAGAAAGTATTTTAAAACAATACTTGGGATTTATACTCTTTATAGCTTATATTGTTTATAGCTTTACCTCTAATTACTGTTTTAAATCAATTTTAGTTTATGTAATGTATGTCTAGGCTATATGACTGTACTTGTCCCACTCTTGTTAGTGGGATCACTGTAATTTTCCAATTCATTTTTGTTTTAGCGCTCAGTTCGTAGCTCTGTTAAGTCTGCCAAACCTTTTGATAGCCAACTCTCAGCATTTGCCAAGATGGCAATCTGTAATTTGAAGAAGGAAACTGATAGAGACATTTTTCTCTACAAGTGTTGACGATTTTCTTTAAAATGACAAATTTCAGATAGTGACACATGAATGTCTTTGGGAAGCAGTCTATACAACACATTAGCTGATGGGAGTTCCTACTTTATCAGTAGGACGAAACCTAATGCTGCAAAACAGCATTTAGAATTTTCTCCTTTTACTCAAGTGAGGAATAGTCTTGATTGTATGTGATAATACACATACAATTGTACTACAGCTAATTAAATATGTCATCTTGCTTTGGGTACATTTGTTTCACGTTAGACTCTTGATGTAGTTGATGTAAACTGGTTTTGATTCAATGGAGTTAATTTATACTGGTTAAGGACCTGGTCAATTATATTCTGCTTGTATCATCTTGTAAAAAGAAAATAACAAGGAGTAAATCCATAACCTCATGTCTCATTAAGTACACCATCAAACATAGAAAAATATTCATTAAATAATAATTCTATATAAAGAAGCAAGCTCGGCTGTGGTTGAAGATACAGATAGAATGCATGCATAATTGACAAGATAGGAAAACAAATTACAAAAAGGGCAAGTTCAGTATAACCTCAAGATTGTGTTAAAATTCATTCAAACTCAATGTTGGTATTTTGGGGGGAATACTTTCATTTTTATCTGAGACATAAATAAAGTTTGAGGAAATTAAAAGTACACTAAGATAACTAAGCCAATACAGAGGTCCTCATTGACAAATGGATCTTCAAATAACCATGTACAACAACATCTATAAATGTTTGCTAATGTGGTTCCACTCGCCACTCTCAATATTTCTGTATTGATAGATGGCTTAATATCCGATAAAAGGAACTCTTTGTCTAGAATGTGCCTTTTTTAACTACAGATGATGTGAAAGTAATATTTTATTAGAGAGGTACCCACATGTACTTGCGATCATTTTAGGTGTTTGAAATGCTAAATTTAAATGCTTTTGTGAATAAGACAAGGATTAGTTAAGGCTTTAAAATCAAGCATATCAGACTTTATTGAGCCATTGTCTAGAACTAGGCAAATGTATAATTGATACAATTTTTTTCCTGTACTTTGTAGAAAGATATAGTTCTAGATACTTGGGCCTCATTTTTTAGATTGAGTTCTATCATTCTATTTCTGCTCTCTGCCTAATGCCTGAAAATATTTTAGTACGTTATTGTTACTTCTTTTTAAAAAAGTTTTAATTAAAAGTAGTTATTGGAAAAAGCAAATTAATTAGTTTTTAGAATTATAATCTAGCTATTTTATGGCTAGTATTCTCCCTTGTAGGTGTAAATTATAATTTTTTCCCCATTATAAAGTTTGCCAACATGACATTGTTTTATGTACAATACTATTTCTTCAGTACACTGCTCACCATGCTGCCATAGATCGAGCTTTGTCTGGGTTGACAGGTCTGCTGTAAATCAGCCTGTATTATTCTAAACTTTGTCTTTTGTCTTCTTGATTATACATGCAGGAAATAACATAGTAGAGAACTGTATAAATTTCCTAAGTCACTTAAAAGTGTGAGATCTGCCTAATAAAATGGCTAAGGATTTGAAGACCTTTTTTCTTATGGCACACATGCACCTATATTCCGTATCTGTGACAAAGGACAGATCTGTGTATCTGTCACGAAGTACCTGTTTGCTAGTTATAAAGTTAACTCGTATTTCTGTTGCAGTGATTAATATTTTTAACTGAATAGCTACAGGGGTACAGAATGTGTGAACCAGTGTCCTCCTGAGATAGACCCCAAATCCTCTCTACCTGCTATCACTCTTGTCAAAATGACAGGAGTATGTATTCCTTCCTGGACCTACTTTGCCCACTATTATGTCTCTTTCCTAGTCTTTTTTTCCTCCCTTCTTAATTAAATGGATACCTCTTACCACTACGGATGAAATTATCCAATAATATCAGACTGAAGTGATCAAAATAATGAGCAAATGTTATTTTTAATATAGATAACTTTGCTTTTGAGATTCTAATCAAACTAAGTGGAGAATTAAATTAAAAAATGATTGAATTTGGGAGAAAGCATTGTACCAGTTAAATTTTAAACTGTTTTTTCATAATATATTGCTAGTAGCACTTTCTGAAGTCTGTCTAATGTTATTCAGTCATGTTGGGGCTTTCTGAATTACCATAGACACACAAAGTGTCATTTAAGGTTATTTAGACCAGTGAACTTTTCAATATTGCTTCTTAAATAAACTGTGTTCCCTTGATTTGAATTTACTTCGTATTTTTTGTGTCACAATCTCTGATGGAATATGGATAACATAAGCCATGAATTTTTAGATAAAATTTATAACCTGCTGGCCTGTACATGAGATTGCAATTCAGAAAATCCTGACTTCATATCTGTCTTTGACATTTTTCTTATAGCCTCACTTAAAGATAGAGGAGCATTTTTTGCATATTCTGATTTTTTTTTTTTTTTTTCCTAGGACTGTGGGTTTGTATGTATTTTTATTTGACAAGCTGCACTGGTTTAATGAATGGTTCCCTAAATAAATTGAAATGGATTCCTGGTTAAAAGATCTCTCAGCTTAAAGAAAAGGGAAGTCATCTAAGGACAGAGGTTGTGTGCCAGAACTTCATATGGAAGCTGTTTGTGGGGGTAGTTTTATTTGGTGTTTTATTTTTTTCTAAGCAGACAGAAAAAACGCAAAGCAGGAATTCAGGGTCATTATCTCTCCCGTTTACAGACAGGAAAACTGAGGCATAAGGAAGCCTAGCGACTGGCCCACTGCCACCAGCTGTGTCAGTCACTGGTATAGTGGCACTGACAGAGGTGTACTTGAGAGCCAGACAAGCTATCTGCTTGGCCAGAATGCCAGTGAGCTGAATGACATTTGCAGCTTGAATGAAGGTTGATTCCGTTTTTCCTTTGTTCAGTCATGCAGGCAAATTCTTAATGATCTTATCCAGTCAACTGTCCTGCTGATATCAGGGAACGATAAAAATATGCAACCTTAGACACACATCATCCTTCTTGGAAAAGAGGCTACATACACTAAAAGCAAGAAGGTTTGCAGACAGTTGCAGTATGCCAACTTTGGGAACTGGGGAGAGTGTGCAATGCAGCTGGATATAGGAAAAAGACATGTAATGGGTTAATGAGGGTTTGCTAAAGCACAGCAGCAGGATAGGATGAAAGTAGGTGGGAGTACGTAAGTTCATCTGGAGTCAAATCTCCAAAACTGTTAGTATAGCTGTTAATGTTATTAAAAAAACAAAGTACAATGCCAGTAATCAGGAGTCTGAAAATGCAAGAAGATAAATCGCAAGAATGTAGAAGTGAGCAACGTCTTTCTAAATTAAAAAGAAAAAAAAAAGGATTTTGGGTCATATTTGTGATTAAATAACAAGACGTTATTTTTACTCCCACTTGCAAGGCCCAGTGGATAGAAAAGATATTAGCAGTAAGCAGNAAGCCACAAAAGCTGCAGCAACTGAATTTTTATGTTGCTTCCCAGCTCACCACAATGACTTACAGTTAACATTTGCAGCACTGCGCTGCTGAGAACTAAAGGCTTACTCAGCAGAAGTAACGTAAGGTGAATACGTGGTGCTTGTTCATGTGGGGTCAGTGTGAGCTGAAAATGCTTCATACTATACCATCATCAATATTACTAGATAAGGAATGCAACCAAATGATAACAGGGCTAGCTATGACCTTGGTGTAAGTGACAAACACCTTACATTATAGCAGTTCACAAGTGGCAATAAGTAATAGGGCTCACAGAGGTGGCCATCAAATATAAGTAATTAACTGAAGAAATGTAGACAGAATACATGAGCCTGGGAAATGGTCCAAAAAAGAAGTATAAAAAAACCCAGACAAACTGGAGGAAAAAGACATTTTTGTTTTAAGACGACAGACTTATGAAGGTTGCTGATAGCATCCTGGACTGGCTGGGAAGCGGAGATAAGTTGGATGAATGCTATATAAAAAAATAAATATCTTAAAGGGCTTGGATAATATCACATTAGCAGAACTGGTATTTTCTTTCCTGCTCACAAGCGAAGTGTATAACAAACTAATGCATATATCAAGGGAGGGGGGAGGGAAGGGCATGTCTGGACTATGGCTTAAACCATAAATATATCCGGGGCCAACATTCTGAAGTTAAAGTAAAAAATGATAACCTTAGCTTCCAGTTTTAATAGTTTTTCTTCTTATTCTCATCACTGCAGAGGGAAGGGGGTGAGGCTTGAAAACATCCCCAGCACGTTATTGAAGTAGTGATGTCCTCCTGAGTCAGCAGTCGAGGGGTGGGAAGAAATAAAATTAAAAGAAAGACTATTCCAGTGCAGAGGTGTGTCAAAACTACAGGTCATGCAGAAAGCATTAGTCCTGTAGAGGCATTTCTAGCAATGGAATGTGTCTCGTAGACTTTGCAAGCGTGTAGACCCTTATTAAAAGTATAAATTCAGAAGAAAGCCATTTCTGCTAGCTTTGTCTCTAACCGTTACTTTGAAAAGCTTTGAAACCTGCACTGTGATGGAAGCTCAACCTCTAAACTGCCTCAGTCTCTCACTGTGAGAGGCGTGTGCTATATTGCAAGTATCGAAGGCCTTTTATATTGTTTCACAGTAGATCAAGCTTTATTACCTGTCTTCATCAAATTCTGCTCCCCACCTTTTCTGAAAACTGGGTGTTACAAAGTGAACAAAGAACATGTGCAGTTTCTTGCAACAGGGAAGACCCACACACTGTGCACATTTTGTGTAACCTCTGGAAAAGGCTTATGTTGAAATACAGAAGGAAAATACATCTTTACCATTTTTTCCCTTCTTTGTACTTTCCAGGGACCGTTGCAAAATAGAACACACTACTTCACCCTTTGGGTAATCAAGGGCTGGGGTGAATGATCAGAAAGTTGTAAGTGGGCCATTTATTTGCAACAATTTTCTTTTTCTTCTTGCTTTCTTTGGTTGAGTAATCTCATTTTTATAGAGGGCAGTAAGCACTTTTGTATGCAGAGGGAAAATTCATTGAACTCTTACTCTGCTCTTCTGGGAATTCCATAACTGGATAAGGAAGCAGGCAATATTCCCCCTTTTTTATGCTTTGGCCTTTCAATTTAGTAAGCAGGGGCAGTTTTCAGCAGGGGCTATGGAAAAGAATCAATTGCTTAAGGTTGTCCCATGGCTTGTATCAAAGGTGCTTTTGAAACTACATGACAAGCAGAGAGATTTGAAGAGGAGACAGAAATAGAACTTCTTTAGAGGCTACAGTTCGAGAGAGGTGACCCAGGGAATGTGTTATCAGTTCATGATCACACAAAACCTGAATTCCTTAACTGAAGCTGTGGACTTTTTCATCTGTATCAGGAAATCGGATTTTCTTTTTAATCTGCACATGCAGGTTTGCAAATGTTCAATGTTTGCAAATTGGCCAGAACTTCATGAAGTGCTCAGCATTCAGTGTGCCAAGTCCATTTACAAGTAGCTGCTTTTCCTGAAGCTGAAACAGAAGTTGAGCTCTCTTGAAAGTCAAGCACAGATGCTTTCAAGAAGTAAAGTCAATTTTAGTTTATATGCACTAGCAGCACGATGACTTCAGATTCTACAAACAAGTGGAGTTTGGTGGTCTTCAGCCTGGCGATTCTCAGTGCGTCATGAAGAAAGTAGAGAACAATAGTGGGGAGGTTGCTGGAAATCTTAGGTCTACGTGGGAAGGTATTTAAGTCCTTTGATCATGAATAGGTCTGTCAATACCTGAGAAGTGGAAATAATTATATGATTGCCTTGAAAATCTTCAGGTTCGGTTATTACATATTTTTAGCAGTCTATCAGTTATTAAAATGAATATGCGCTGGTGAATAGTTTTGAATACTGATTGTTCAAATATGCTTTATTGACGAGTCAGACACTTTTGGATGATACTTGAATCCCACAGTGAAGCAAAAAATATTCAAAATCACAAAAGGGTTTAAATAACACCCTTGCAACATACTCCAGAAAATGGGATATTTATAGGTATTTCTATGCTTTTGAAAAATCTGCTCAAGTACCACTGTTCAGAGATGTATAAAATACCTAAAGAAGTAAATTATATGCAGTGTACCACATGCAATTTTAAGCTAAAGTTCATGAACAATTCTTGAGTTTTATTTACTTGCAGAATTATAAATTATCAAATAAATATTGCTGTATATCTTTATTTTTTATTGAGTATTCTTCAATAGTTACAAACTTTTATTCCTGTGTTTTTCCAGGAATGTAGCATGTTTGAAAATGGTAAGTAATCTTTTTTCTTGAACACAATCCGAGCTGGAAACCATGTTGAAAACTGTATAGTTGTCCTTGTTCATATCATATGTGGAATCATTCCTCTTCACTTAAGTTGAGAAATTGGCTCATCATGTTGAATATTATTCCGGTAAAATTCTGTGGGAAACTTTGGAAACTCCCCGAAAACCCTCTAAGTGAGAGCTGGTAAGTTTGCTGCAAGCACACGGTTTTCACTGGCTGCCTGTAAGTTCCTAAATTTGTGATGCTTTCTTCCTTTTATCCAGTCTTCCTAAAATGTAGGTATCCCTAGAAAGGATAGATTTTTTGTGGTTGTGTACATATGGTTCTTCCTAAGATAGGCACCTTTTTAGAAGGAAGAAATGATTTTACTATGAAACCACCCAGAACAGTTGTTACAACATATTTCCATCTGCAGCTGATAGCCAGCTGGCAAGGACTCCTTGCTGGCTGCAGATACTTGCCAGAACTAAACGTGGTTTTGTTCTCCCTGACATCCAGTTTTGCTTTATCTATTTTAATATTTTCTTTGTTTCTAATACTAAGAGTCGTCTACCTTGTGGCCTCAAATTATTTTCCATTGACCTTTTTTTTCCTTTTATTTACCAGTGACCTATTCGATGGTAAGCATTTTCATACCAGAGAATTTCCTCTGCATCTGCATTTGATTTACCCTTTCAAAGACATGATGTCTTCATTGACTGACCCTTTGTAAGGTCACCCCACTCTTTTCTTTAAGACATATTATTGGGGCCAAACAAGTATTCTTCAACTAGGTTGGAACACATGAAATCAAAATTTGACACTTGATGTTGTACTCCCTGTATATTCCATTCGGGCACATTTCATGAAGAAGCTTCCATTGAAATGTTTATCAACTATTTCACTAAATAATGACCTGTTCATCTCAATAATATTGTTTAGAATATATTATTTATTACCAATGCTTTGGGGCATATTATATATATAATTTACAGAATTTGTTGTATTTTTCAGGACACTGGACTTTGCATTAGTTAAAGCAAGAAGCATGAAAGNTGAAAAAAAAACCCAGGAGTCAGGCTGCTGGTAGAAACTGCTATTTTATGGGTTTTGTAGGGAAGTAAGAGTTAATATATTCTGACATTGGAATAACTTTGAGTTAGACTAGATTTTACCTTTCCTATGCTCTTTCAAATGTATTTGGTTAAAAACAACAGAAAAATAGAAAAATGCTTTTATTAAAAATCCCACTGTATTTTCTATAGTGCTTCTTCACACAGGTTACAAAATGGTGCAGCTCTGCTGTATGATGGGCAGCACAAGAAGGTACTCACTCTACAGTACCCTTGAGGTTGAATTATCATGAGTTATTTCTGATTATTTTTTTGTTAATGTTCAATTAAATTTTGAAATTGCTGTATTTCTACTGTCTGTCATGGAGTTCTTAAAGACAAATTTGGTGAAGCTAGAACCTTCCCTTTCCCTGCTCTGCTTTCTTGCATTATAGTGTTTTAAAAAATGGAAAGTCTCTCTGTAGATGTTATGAAGAACTAAAGAATTCTGCAGTGTCCCTAACCTTGTCTTCAAAGCATGTTTCTTATCTTTCAAATCAGTAGAAAGATCTTATTTCAGATTAATCCACTGAAATTTATTGCACAAAACCAAACAGAAAATGGTGGTAAAGAACTGTCCCATGCAAACTACCAGTAGGGCAACTGTACTCTTAAAAAATTTTTTTGATTACCTATTAATTCCTTAGAAATAATAATAAAATCAATGCCGTAATAGTTCTGGAAATTGCCATGGTTGATCACTGTTTATTATTTTTGAAACATTTTAAACAGTGTTTTGTCCTAAGTGCACAGAGCATTCAAGTCCCTTTCCATGTGCTCTAATCTTTTACAGACATCATATTTTATCTAAATTATTATTAAAGATATCAGGTATGGTATGGTTTACCCTGAGTAACATTCATTGTCTAAATGTAAATCTGGGTAGTAGTTTTACAATAGACTGTAGAAGCTTAAGGGTTTTCTTGCTTGCATGTGATTAAGCCTGGGACGTTATAGCTTCAAGTTTTAGAGACTGTCATAATACAAAAACTTACCTATGGTTCTCTGGATGCATTTTGAGATGTTGCACATACAGAGAAGCTGCAAGGCTGTTAGCCCTTTTTGACCCGTGAAGTGGAAAAAAAATAGAGGCAAAAAAAGGCAATATTGAATCTGAAACTTATGTGCGCAGCAGGGCAGTGGAATTTCTTTTGAAGGGGAGCAGGGTGGTAATGATCTTACAGCTTTGCTCTCTGCATGAATAAGGAGATATAAAAAAAGCAGTAATGATGAGTGAGGAAAAAGAGGAGGAAGAAAGGTTATTACAAAACTAATCATAAATGAGCAGGGAAGATTGATAATGACGTGCAGCTACAAGAGAGAGGAAATAACTCAAAGTGTGATGGTGAAGCAGGAAAGAAAGAAAAGGCTTGGACAGTTTCTTCATTAACGGAAACCTACCACAACCCAGGCTGCAAGTAAGAATTCAGACAAAAATAATGTGGGTATTTCCATATTTTGCACAGAATTAGTTTTACCTGTCTTTAAACATCTGACAGCTTTTGCCCAGGGCTGTGTTCGCAATGCTCTTGGACTGCCAACAAACAGTGATCTCTGATCCATCTGGTTGAACATTAGATCTCTCAAAAAACAAGTAGGAGAAATCCTTGTTAAGTAACTTGACCTTTGTCTGTGCTCGCTCAGATGAAGACCTCTATACTATGACCTATGAAAATGTACGAGCAAGCTCAGCACTCATTGCGTTGTCTGGCAGCTGAGCCAGGGTTGGTCAAGGCTTCCTACTGTCCCACAGTACATGTCCCGTAAGCCTTGGCCTCTCTTCTGTCCACTGCATGTACATTGAGAAGTGCAGCCTTCATCAAAGCTATACATTTTTCCTGGTCTGGAGGCTTCAGCTGGAGCTTCTTTCTGTCCCCTTTTCACATACACAAACTTCTTTGCCCCACATCTGCAGATATCTGGCACCATGAGGCATAATATACACCTAATTGGCAAAAATTACACCATTTATGGGGTTGACATCCATAGTCTCTGGACAGGCTGACTTAATCTTTTCAAAAGGAAGTGGTTATGCAATATCATGCTACCATAACATGTATATAAGGTCTACTTGAAAATTGGTTCAAGAAAAATTCTTTGAGCTGTGGCTGTCTTCATGTCTTAGTTGCCTGGGACAGTGGTTGTTGTTTATACTGCCATATATCTTGACTAAGGGCTGCTTCACAAACCCACGTTTATCTTATTACAACATGACACCAAATACGTGTTGCCTTTGCACAGGGCCATGGAGCGATGACATGGAAGACAGGCACAGAGAGAGAGAGTATCAAACCTGGTATAGTCAGCCTCTGGACTGTTTGAAAGTGGCAGATTAGAGCAAAACAGGGACCAAATCAAACTGGTGATGTAAACACATATAGGAGCATTCACTGATGTTCCCTCTGTAGTCCAACATAATGTCTAGCTCCAAACATTTGACCTGTTACAGGCTTGTGAAGCTTTGGTGCTCACCAATGATGATATGGAGCAGGTACATGCTCAGAAAGATGAAAAAAATCATAAACATTTGAAAACTGCTTGCAAAAAATGAAAGAAAGAGAACTGTATGTTCACTACAAAGACTTCCTACTGTGTTCTTGAAATTAAAGCTAAGGTTTACTCAGCTCTCATCCATTATCTTTGGCTTGTGTTGCATAGTGATGATTACATGACACTGATGCATGGACTAATATTATAATAGATTTTTAATTGAACTGGGGAAAATACTTGTGGGGTCAAAGTTTTTACTAAATGAACAGATTAAATGTCCCATGAAAGGTAACATATGGTTTTTTAAAATCTGAAAATTAGTTGCAAAGTCACAGTTAATTTAATTGTATGGTCTCTCTGTCTTGGGATAATAAAGTAGACTGAGAATTATAATAATCAGAGAGTGAAATCTTTGCTGTTGAGAGGCACGTTGAAAATGAAATGTTTGGCTAACTGCTTTTAAATGACTCTACTCATACTCATAAGGATATTATTTTAAAGGTAATATATTTAGGTCGTAACACAATAATGACTGGTGGTGTGTCGTCTTCTGAGTTGTACTTTCTTGTTAGGCTGGGTATTTCAAACTTTATGCATGCATATTTTGCTCACAATAAACCGAAGATACTGTTACAAACACATGGGAAGCAAGTATCTTGGGCTACTGGTAGGGTTTCCTGTTTATAAGTACACTGACCAACCTTTATGACCAGTATTATGAGTATGACTATTACAGAACACCTTGGTAAGAAAGCAGCAGCCTTCCAATGTGCTTTCAGCTGTCATAAAAATGATTAAAGAAAAAAAAAGCTTATGCATAGTAAAACCCAGAACTTGCCATATTATCTTCTTGATCAGTGATGTATTCTGATAATATTCCTGCATCTCTATGTAATTTGTGCTCACAATTTTTGACATTTTCAAATGTCTATTCTGCTTTCCCACACAGTGCAGTTTACCAGCTGTGGTTACCCCCAACGTATCTCTTCTCTTCTCTTTTTTTTTTTTTTCTCATGTGTGCAAATGTTATACCTGCATTGATTTTCTTCTTTCCAGGTAAAAATAAAGTCAAGTCTTTCATTCATTAATTCAGATAACTATGAACATCATGTACTAAGGTTTAACTTGTGTAAGGAATTAAAGCTTACACAAGATTATTCACAGAAACAAATTCTCTCTACACCAGTGAATATTCTGCTTTAATGACACAATAAAATCAGATGCCTATTCAGCATCAAATTCAGTCACTGGTAAGAAATAAGGCTGGTTTTGATTGCATTTTATTTCGGATATCCTGTAAAAAAAATTCCTTCTGAATTATTTTTTTTTCATTCTGGTCAAGTAACTTTCTCGAAGACATACACGCGATGAAAACCTTTCCATTCTGAAAATGGTTAATATATTTAGGGTGTCCGGAGCAAAGTAACCTCAGAAATATTATTAATAATTGGTAAAGAAATGAACATATTAGAAAATGAATGAATTAGAAGTGTTTAATGAAAAATATATTTTAAAAATGCATTTCATAAAAGCAGATGGAGAAAACATAAAGTAAAAAAGAAATTCACTGATCAGCAAAATCTAAGATCTTATTGTTCATTCTTTTCTTTATTAACAGCTTGATGAAGTCAGTATCTTTGCGAATAGAATGATGATCAGAATCTTTAATAAGTATCCGCTCTGACTTCATTTCACAAACTGAAATGATAGGGAAAGGCTAGAAGTTATGTCATGCTTCAACACTTACTGAACAGAAAAAGAACTGGTTTGAAATAGTGAATAGCCAAAGGAAAGTGTAGTAGATAACCTGAATCATTAAACCACATTATTGAGAGAGATTTAATTTTTCTTTTTTCTTATCTCCTCCTATTTTCAGGGCCAGAGGTGTTTCTATAGACTTGTGATACTGTCTTGTATAATGCAACTTCTGCCTCAAATGTATTAGTTCATTTTTCAAATGAACAGTTTTGAATACTTTCAATCACAAGTGTACATAGTAGGCCAATATAGTTAATCTTATTGATTATAATTATGGGGAAATATTTTCTGTTTCTTGTCATAGTATAAAATTATGCAACATAGTTTCCTTTGTCATGAAAATTTCTATATACACAAACAGTTCTTGCTGATCCAAATGACTGTACTACTGAGGACTACAAAAGTATTGCATAGGAGGTAAAGGAATTGGAATGCTCCTCTATGAAAAACGTTTTCTTTAGATAGGTAACATTTCCTTTCTCCTCTTCAAAAAAAATCTAACTGAAGACAGAATTTGCAGACAGATTGATTAGCATAGGAAAACAGTTTTGTTTTTACTTCTGCACCCTAGGATAGAAATTAATCTCACCTACCATTTGCTTGAATCTCAGTTCCCTGAAACCTATACTCTAAAAAACTTTTATACTAAGCACATGAAAATCAAAAGATGAGGGTAAAAATTTCAAAACCGTTTTGCATGAAGCTGGTTGGATAGAAACCTAGGGAAAATACTTCAAAAGGTAATAGCTTTAAAGGAGTGTTTTGACTATTTTGACGTGATGGATAGAGCATTGTGTTCAGAGTTAGGGAGAAAAGCATTATAGTAGACTTGTGTCCCAGTGCTCTGAAGCATAGGTGTATCCAGCCCAGTTATGCCATATAAATGGAAGGCCCAAGTTTCCTATAGCTCACAAAGGCTGGAGAGTATAAAAATCTGACCTCAGTTACTGAGCTGACTTTGACCACACTCTTGTGTTGGGGAACGTGGCTTCATGACTGCAACACTTGGTCTCATTCAGAGAGTGCAGTACACACTATATACATTAGCTTTGTAAACACCTTTAACTTTTATTTTTTTTTTTAAACCATAAAACTGAAATAAAAGTAATTTTTAGGCAGTAGCTTTTCAATTCTGCACATTTTTTGATGTGGGTAATGACTGTGACCATTCTTACATTAAATGTCTTTGGTTTGATGCATGACATTTGCAGTAGCTAGAAACCTGAAAGTGGATTTAAATTGACCAAAAATAGCCAATTGAGTTTTTCCCTGTGAAACAGTATTTTTTTGTAGTAGCTGACATCAGATAGAAGTGTGGGCACTTGTTTCTACCCCCCGGTGTTTCCTGACTTGCAATAAGAAGGGAAGGGAAGAATGTGCAAATTCTGATTAGAAGCAGGTAAAATGTGATGAAAAAATTAAAAAGTTGGTGGAAGAGAAGTGGAAAAAATAATCTTATTAAGATACTGTGTGTCAATAATGTCAAAATGTTTGATATTACATCACTATGAGAAGCAAAATGTTTGTTTGATTTACTAATAATACAATAATTTTATGGTGAATCTAATGCAAACAGTATCTAAATCCTGCTTTTAAAATTAAACAAAATGAACCAAAAATCAAAACATAATGGTTTAACATTATCAAAAAGAAAAAAAAAAACCTTTCTTTCATTCCATGCTAATTTTGGTATTTATTACATGAATTTAACTGTTGATAACAGCAAGGAAGATTACCCTTTCTCATAGTATGTTATTGCAGTTATTGCCTTTTTATACTCTTGGGTTCTGGTTTGCTTAAATTATACTTTGTGATGATTCAGACTATAGATCTCTGCAACTGAATAATTCTGATAGTCTGTGGGGTTCGTGTGTGTTTCTTAATGAGTCATACATGATAGCAAGTGCTCTGCCTATCGCAAAACATAATTACTCAGAAAAACCTACTGAGCAAAAAAACCCCAAACCAGATAACAATAAAAAAAGAGGCAATTGATATTATAAATAATTGCTGAAGAAGGAAACTATCAGGACTGGAGCAGTTCAGTTATCACAAATAGTGAAGAAAGAGAAGGGAAGTTCGTTCAAGTAGAAGTTTTGCAGCTAAAGAACAAAATAAAACAAGCTGATGAGAGAGAGAACAAGGGGTAAGTCTTCATCCCTTGATAAAGACACATGGTCTTGGCTGAAGAACAAGTAATGGCAAAAGAAACTTGCAATAAAAGTCAGAGATTCTGATTTCTGGATTTTTGCATGTACAGAAACTGAGGGATCTGGTCTGTGACCAGTTACATGTACGAAAGTAGATTGGGAGTGGCTGACAGGGATGGCACTGTTCTCCTCTACACTGCTGTCCTCTCCAAGCGGCAGAGAGACTTTGTTAGGCTTCTCGTGCAGCAGGTCTGTTTGCTAGCTTTAACTCTTCTGTTATCGGAACAAGAATTTAGTCAGAGGCACCTGCTTTTTCAGTGCCTGATCCTGAAAATATGAACACAAGAGTAACTTTCTGTATGAGACCTGTCCAACTGGAGTAATATGCTTGAAATTAATTACATGCCTAGATTTGTTCTTGTGAACAAGATTTTTTTAGTAGAAAGGAAGTATTATTTTCCTGTGATTCCAAGATGAAACCCCATCAATCTGGATGAGGTAAAAATTCTTTCATTTCCCTCCAACCATAAATGTCTTGATCCTAAGAAAGATGCAGTGTCTTCTAATTATTTTTCCTCTCCTCTAGCCCTTTTGGTTCAAATATTCCCATTTGTGATAGCACGAGAGGAAGATAATGATAAAATACAAACAAAAAAGCTATCTGAGGCATACACAGCATTTAAATAAAATGTATTTGTAAAAACAGGCTTGGATTAGTTAAGCACTCTTGTGATTAAGCACCCTGTGTTTTCTGACTTTTCCTTACTTATGCCTTTCCTTTCCCTTTAAATCCTCTCTGGTTTTCATTCATTGTCTGTTCCTAGTTGGTGGATCTTGATAATGACTGAGCACTTAATATATTAACCATTAATACACTTAGTGTTTTCTGTATGCTATTCACACAGTCCTTTAAATGCAGAAAAATTGAGAACTTCATGCAGACTTCTGTGGTACTTCAAAATATTTAAATATTGACCTTATATCACTTAGAGGTGTAGTGTTTCTATTAGGCATGTGATTAGCTGTGGATCTAAGATTTCCTACTTTCTTTTTTTTTTAATATAACTGAATTCTGTGGAAAGGGTTCAGTTTCATGGGTCTATTCAAAAAGCAAATGAAAAACAAGAAATAACATCTCATAGGTCACCTGCATAGCTGGAACATACTAAAGCCATTATACGGGTGTTTTGTACCAGACCTAACAGGGTAACTAATAATAGTAGCAGCTCCCCATTTTGTGTACAAACTGTTACTGCTATACTTGGAAATATTCAGCTGGTGCATTTCATAAATATTTGCTGATAGCTTTAGGCAAATGCTACAGTAAGCATCACTTTGAAGCATTTTAAGCAGATGTTCTGGTGGTGGCACATTTCAAATCTTGTAGTAAAGCTAAAATGTATTGCATAGGAAATTGCATAGTTAAGTATATTCATAATTTTTACACTCCTCTTCCCTTTTATGTAACTTTTCTTTCATGAATACTCTACGCTGATTTTGCACAGGATCCTGTATTCACTTAGGCTCTCCATGCCAAGAAGCTGAGGTAGGCCTGCTGGTCTTATTGGTGAACCCCATGGTGGTGGTCCCTGTGCTACCCAGTACTGACTGCGTTGTGCATGCTAGGCCTGCCTCCATATCCATACACACCAGTCTTCCTCCACATGCCACCTCCGTCCAGTGGCTGGCTGGGATGCATCTGGATTACACACATGAACCTAGGAACTAGAAACTGATCCTGGGTGTAGCAATTTAGATGTATGTGGGAAGTTCAGGATTTCATTCCAAGTACTTGAAGGGACTATGCTGTGGTAATCACCTATTTTTGTTGTCCTTGCTAAATGAGACCTTATACCTCTGCCTATTCCAGCCGTGTTCTTTTTCCACCGCTTTCCTGCTGGCTTCACAGCACAGCCAACTCTTCCTCCACTACCAAGTCTTCTGTGGCCCCATGTTCACAAGTAGCAAATCAAAAGGCTCTTTTATGCGCTCTTCGGTGTGTACTCTTCTTTCTAAGGTTCTTCATCTTACTCCTTTATTCAGGATTTTTGCACGCAGTCTCCTTGTCTTGATAGACAAGACCTAGGTCCTTGTTCAAGTGTTGTTTGAATGTCCTTCACACATGAACCTAATTTTATGGTTACCAATGTATTACCTTTTTTATTTTTTTTCCTCCCCAGTTTCCTGTATTTACCAGACCCATGGGTTTTGGCTGGGTTAATTTCTATTTCTTCAGACCAGCTCCCAATCTTGTTTTTCTTCTAATAGTTCCCATCCTAATTCCATTTCTGTTTGTTTACTTTAAAGTAAGGAAAATAATTTTTCCCCTCTTGTCACCCAAAAGACTGTGGAGCATTTTGCTAAAAAATTACCAAAATGTGCCTTTTGCAAATGAGGCTGCTAGTTTATCTTGCACTAGGATATTAATTTCTCAAATTCCTGAGAGATGCAGATAACTTAAGAAAATCCCCAATAAATATCACGCTGTTAACTTAAGAAAATCCCCAATAAATATCACGCTGTTTCCTTTTTATTCCATTTATCACGTTTCAGTTACACAAAACTCTATTACTTGTGAAGAAAGGAACAACTTTGCAAATTTGAAGCAACTGGTACAAGTGTATTGCTTGTTTCTGCTCTTTCTGATTCATATTTTGGTATGTGAACAGCCTTTTTTCTTTTTAAGCGTGGAGGATCGAAGGTAGCAGCTCCAGATTTGCTAGCATTAGGACGGAAGGCTCAGCAGTGCTAGGAGGCTGAAGCAGCTTTCCTATGCATTTCCAATTAATCCCAGCAGGTTGTCTCTTTGTGGCAGGATAACATATAAAGTGCACCATAAGATTGTGGCTCTTGCTCTTCTACAGATAGAAAAGAAACTACTTGTGTCTGTATTTCAGATACACAAGCTAGACAGAGCTTGCCTGTAGTCTTTTATACATGCACGTATTTTGGATATTCTGGAGTGTACAACTCAATGAAGCAGGTGCTCTTTCTCAGCTGAAGATCCCATTACTTGTTTAGAAAATCAGAAAAATCTGTGTACATAGTGGCAAAATAGTAAGATCCTAAGAGTCAAAGCAGACTAAATGATTGCTCCTAAAGTTACCATAGCAGACTGGCTTCTTTTTTTGTTTGACACATCTATTATTCATATACTTGTTGTGCAGGATGTTATTCATATAGATACATGAATGAATTATACTAAGGTACTGGAATTGCTGGTACATGTCCTACCCCTGGTGATGAGTAAATGAAAACATGGACTCCTGTTACTGCTAAAGAAGGGCTAGAAGATGTACTCACATACCCAGAGTCTCTTACAGTACCTGTAAATGATTAATTATCACAATTTGATTTTTTTTTTTAGACAGAAGGCTTCATCAATCAACACTCTTAAACTATCAAAGTCATTACTGAATGATAGTTTGTTATAATAGATTGTATTTCTTATAGAGTGATACTGTTATGCAGACGTTTTGAATTGCAAATGAATAGCTGCACATCTTTCGGATCTGTTAATGTATGCC
Source organism: Ibidorhyncha struthersii (assembly GCA_013398815.1). Lineage (NCBI taxonomy): Eukaryota > Metazoa > Chordata > Aves > Charadriiformes > Charadriidae > Ibidorhyncha > Ibidorhyncha struthersii. The sequence goes on along the minus strand of VZSZ01010956.1, from coordinate 262,721 downwards.
AGATCAGAGCCAAATAGCCACTAGCTACACAGATATAGTGTGACATTTCTGAATTCTCTTGTTTTCTTCTACAGTCATATTTGAAGAAGTAGAAGCAGTTAAAACATAAAACATTTTTCTTAATGATTTTGTCAGCTGTACTGAAACCCTTTTTATAGAAAGGTATAAATATTTTACTTAATTTTCATATGATGTTTAGAAAAATGTATACATTACACCTGTCTAATGAGCCAAAATTAAACTGTTCTTATATATGATTATATGTTCTATATATTCTTTCATATATGATTCAACCCTTTTTTTACTTGCCTGTGATTTAGATAAAGATGCACGTTCCCCCCTGCCAAATCTGCTTATTTGCACAAAATATGTATTTATCTCCTAGAATAAAATAGGTAACTACACAATGTTTAACATACTGGTGTTCTGACAGATTAAAAATAAATAATCTCAGATGAAAATGTTATTTTTAGTCCTATTTAAAAATAAGTTAAACCTTTCTGTGCTGTTAAAAAGTATGTACTTACTGCACATGATTAGAAAAAAAAATCTATGAATTACTGCATATTCATTAGTGAAAGATGAGCGTAAAGTCTCATTTTGCAGTGAAAGTGTATAGTGGGTGATTAAGCTTAAAGAGTGAAAACAAGATATTCCATTCAATAGGTAAAACTCCAGGTTCCAGTACTGTGGTAAGACAGATATTCTTGCTGGTAACAGCAGGAAATGTTCTTTGATGTGTCCTCTGGCAGTTCAGTAAAAATGGTCCTTACATGAACGCTGATGGAATTGAAAACTAACTAGAGGAGTCAACCTCTAAACCATATCTCCTTACAATTCTGTTTTGGCAATTGAAGTACAGTACTTTATAAATGAGGAAATAAGTTAATCCAGCCAATTTTATATCACCAGTGTATAAAATGAATACTTTTCCAGAAAATATTATTAAGATCTTTCTGGAAGAAGTGCCTATGTTTAAAGGTTAAAGTGTTGGAGGTTTTTGAATAGTGAAATTATAATCTGTCTAGAATCTAATTTTTCAAAAGGTGTTTTGTTTTCAGAGAGGACAGGAAATTAAGATTCAGATTTCTCACAAAATATAAGGATTTCTTAAAATTGTATTCAAAGCATTTCATTTATATGGTTCTTAGAGAAAATAACATTTGAAATAAGCACAAATGCAAATTTTTGTGTGTGTGTGTCAACTTACCAAAATGAATTGAAAGATTTGGGTTTTCTTTAGTATAATGTTAACCTGTATCTCTCTGTACTTCATTGGTATTTCACAACACAGACTGATCATCTCCTGTGCCTGTCCTCTGTATGCCATGCTCAATCCAAGCAGGCTTCCCAATATATATAATGGCCAACTTCCTCCCCTCGTGTAGAGTCTCCCAGACACCATAATATATGTGCTTCAGCCAAGGAGAAGCCAAACAATACTTTCTAAAAACCACTATGGCAGATAAATGAAAAACTAGGTATCTGGCTGTAGCTGAAATTTTTCTTTAGCCTACACAATATTTTGTTAGTGTTTTCAGAGAGAGAAGCTGTATGTGTGACCATGCTTACTTTGGTACCTGATTCCCTGGCCCCAAAAGCTGATGGGAAGATTCAGGCTGAGAAATGGGATTTGGGGCTGGATTGAAAGCAGGGCAAGGAGGGAGGCCAGTCTCTGGTTGCCAGAGACCTCAACAGCGATGCACAGAAAAAGGGGGTAAAGTGGATCCCCACGGGTCCTTGCAGTTACGGCACATTTAGGTGGGCATGCACAGGCGGGGCCTGGGAAAGCCATGGCATCAGCTGGTCTTCTTATCCCAAAGAGAGGGGGGAAGGAGGGATGTAATGGGAGCCTCCAGTCTGTCACCTGCTGAGCCGGAGAAGGTAACAGCAGCGGGGGAGCTGCTGAATCCCTGCAGCAAGAGGCATCACTAGGGGAAACATCCCTGATGGCAGGAGCCAAGGGCAGACGGAAAGCTCCTAGATGGAGATTGTGGGGTTGTAAGATCGTAAGATTGTGGGTAGAGAGGTGGTAACGCTTTTGTTTGCCATTATGAAAGTTGCCTAATGCAGAGGTGAAATACAGCTCTCTTTCTATTTCTGTCCAAATACAAATGCAAGCTTGAGTCAGAGCAATACTGACTGTTTCCATCCAAATACATCCCTTTCTGTTTCCATCCAAATACAAATGCAAACTTGAGTTAGAGCAATATGCTTTACATCCTGTATAGAATACATTATTTTTATTTATGTGTTTCCCTGGCCACAAAACCATACAAATGGAATGGCTTGGAATAAGTTATTTGAAGGATAACATATATACAGTATTTCTAATTTATAAATGATTACATTGTACAGATAGCAAAAAGAGGGCATAACCTAGCCGCTTGCAATGAAAATTGGACCTGGAAATAAAATACAGATGGACTTATCCTCAGGGAAAGATTTTGTTCCCATGAACGCTGTAATGCTTGAGAAAGTTTTACTGAGGAAAACAGAAATGATCTTTTTCAGGGAAGTACCACAAGATTCAAGTCTTTCCAATTTATAAAATTCTGTACTGAAGGGAGGGAACAAGAAGATATTGATGTGCATTCCACTAATTCTAGGAATAAACACTGCATCTAAATTGCAGTGTTTCAAAGAAGCCTAAGAGACTGCTCCTGATTGCCAGAAGTGGGGCATTCTCAATTACCTCAAGTGCTACACAGCAGGACAGGAAACCTTGGTTTTGCTGACCACTTGGGAAAGAGGTTTATCATAGATGAGGAATGATCCCGGCTTTGAAATTTACAGATATTGAAGACAAATTGTGTTGATTAGATGGATAAGTAATATTGTTTGTTTGTTGTTTGTTTTGTTTTGTTTTGTTGTTTTTTTTCATGGTTATATGGATCATGTTTGAACTATAATGGCCAGAAGGATAATGGTTACTAGACAACAGAATTTGTTTTGCTTAACTACAGATTTTTTTTAGTTTTGTATTTTGGCTCTGAAATGATTCAGGCTATTAAAATGCAACATACAGTATCTGTTCTGAAGAACAGTTATTGAAATGTGGGAACCAATGATAGCACAGAGGAAGAGATTTAGCTATTCTTTTTATGTCAATAAGGATTTTACAACTAGTTACTAAATTTTTTAATGAAATGAATATTTCTTAGAAGTAGCTAGAGAGGATAATGAGCAAATACTGTATGCAGGTAGGAGTTTGGAGGCTTATCAAATAACAAACTGATGTTTCATCAGTTCTGAATGGTGAAAATTTTTTACAGCTAGATATTTTAATGTAACACTATTAATATAGTTAATATTCTCCTGACTATGGAGAATTTAGAGCAAAAAATCTTTCCTCTATTAATTTGTTGTGATGGTTTGCCAGCAGGAATCTACTTAATTATATCTTAATTTGTGGTTTTAATGAATTCCATGAAATTGCTTTTTTTTAATACAGTACTCAATATTCCAAAAATGGAGTTACAACATGCATGATATGAAATTTATTTTTTTTAAAAAAAGAAAAAAAAATTATGTTGACAAATACTGTATGATCATAAAGCTATGCTTTAAACAACTGCTCTAAAGAAACTCTGAAGAGTTTTTGGTCTAAAGATTGGATTTCATATACAGATTAAAATTTGGTCCCATTAAAGTTAAGAATAAAATTCTTCAGGGAATCAGGCAGAATAAAAAAAAAAGTATTGTTACATTAAAAGAAGTAGAGAAAAAACAATAACTGTATATTGTAAATCTAGTGATTTCAAAGTTATATAGGTATATAATTGCACATGTTTGTAAAAACAGTTTTATAATACTGAAATGTAATTATGCATCTGCTATGGTTTTACAAGACATAAGTTGTTTTATCAATTAATATTTTTTTTTCCTCCCCATTGATTCAGAAACTGTTTCTCTTTTACTGTTTACTTACACTGTCTTTAGAGGGAAGAAATAGAAACAAGGTTACGTAGTTCTTATCAGATGCACTTACCTCTCTGATTAATGTCATTGAAATCAGTCCATGATAAGAAGCTTCTCAGTATAAGAAAAAACAGGCAGCAAACCAAGACCAACCTTGACTGGTCTGTTATTTTCATCTAGTAACAGATACTCCAGAAAAAAATATGGAGGCACCAGAATTTAGTTGTAGGGAAGGGAAACTGAAATTAGTCTTCTGATTGATGTTTGCAATTTTGTGTTACTCTCTGATGAAAGAAAATATAGTTCCTTACTATACAATTTCTGTAATATTCATTCACAGTGTAAATGGCTCCCAGATGATTATTTAAGCCAAACAAGATTTCATTGTCACTGGGGAGTGGCAAGCAAGAAGATCTTGGGATTTGCATAATAATTGGTTTGAAACAAACGATATTCCATACAGGACTGTGTATACAGAGAGTAATGAATATGGTAGCCACAGTCTGTGAGATCAGTATCAGGACTATAATGAAAACTGAATATTTTTCAGTCTTTGGAGGTTTTCAAACATCCATACAAGCTAATGAGCTAATTTAGATAAGCATTAAACATGAATTTAATCACATTACTGGTAATTATTAGCAGACACACAATATGAAGGCCTTTTAGTTTCCTTCAAAAGTTGTAATTAACCATAAAAAAAGTAAATTGTTTGACCTCATGAACTGCATATAAATGACTCAACTAAAGACTTTTAGATTTAATAGGATGCTTAGCTTAGAGTCATTTTTCTTTATATCCTTCAGCTGAAAGTAAAAGTGTGCTTTTGCCACATGTTAACTTAAGAGCAAAATCGGACTCCATTTCTGAAAATGTTACTCGCTGAAATGAACCTGGGGACTAAACCCATTTTCTAAAAGTATACTGCATGTGTTTATTTGCTGTTTATGGCTGCATTCCCGAGCTATCTCCTATGTTGGTCATGAGTTAACAGGTAAGCATATACTTTCAGTAACCTCCCCAGCTCTTCTGAAATGTTTAAGTTTAAGCACACGAGCGAGGGTCTTGTGGATTAGAACAAAAAGTGTGCTCAAATAAGACTGCATGTTTTGCTTGGCAGATATCATGCGGACAGTCATACCTGGCCCAAAAGTCTTGAGAGACCAAGATTTCCTCCGCGACTGCCTACATCAGGCAGGGGGCTGCACTCTGATGCATTTCAGTGATAAGAAATAATGGCTGGAGTATAAAAAGAAGTATATGAAATTTTTTCTAAAAGCATTTTGAGATAAAGCTTCCAGTCCTAGAAATATGCGAACAAATAAATATTTTTAGTGTGTTTGCTTTAAAGGAAGAGGAACTGTTACACAAAGTTGGAAAGTTGATGTATATAGAGATTGGTCCCTGACGTTAAGATTCTGGAAAGAAACACTTAATAATCTAATTTCAAATAATGGAAGTGAACTGTTATTTGAAAGTTGGCAAATGACTATGTTCAATTTCTCTCAGGCAGTGAGGGAGAGTGCTTTCTTATTTAACAGAGTAGTGAGCTCATCTACTTTTTCATTTATCAATGGGCCATTGCTCAAGCACACATCTTCCATGCTTTTACTCACGTTAGTCAGAAGTTACACTTCTCCAGCAATATTGAAAAATGAAGATTTATATGAAAACAGATAAAATGCCTTTTTTCCAATGGATTATCACTGATATAAAACTATTATCTTTTAAGAGGCTTGTTGAAAGCAATCTTTTCACTGTAAAAATTGGTGGAGAAGTAATTTTCTGTGTAATTAATTTTTCAGCAAAAAATGTTCAGCCAGCTTTCTGACCAGCCGTGTTATCTGTGCCTGTGATTACGCTGAAGACTGTCTTTGGGCTCTAGCAGGTCAGCTGTCAACCTAAGCTAGAACGTGCTTTTGTACACAACAAAGTGGGTGAAGGGGAATCCGACCCAAAGCTACATTTCTCCTGTCTCAGAAATGGCTAACAAAATGGGCCACGTGTAAGATCTTCCCCCCAACATGATTAAATCTCATGTGGCCTTTATATAAAAATTCAGTTCCAGCCCCCAAATCCCGCAATATTTGGGATAGGAACAAGCAGAATTCGTCAGACAGAAGTGTAGTTAATCAACTATAGGGATGTAGGTGTCAACTGGAAGACAGAGTAATCTAGAGGTTTTGGGCGCTTTCTTCTGTCAAGTAAAAATTTTCTGCTTCTTGCAAATGTTTCTCCTTCCTGTCTTTCACACAACTTTGCTCTTCAGCTCTACTTTAGAACATTTTTTTCTCATTCCTCCTCCCTCTTCCTCTGATGTAGTGACCCTTTCTTCTTTTGTTGCTTTTCCAGCTGGGTAATCCCTGCTAAATAGAGCATTCCTGAAATATTGTGGAGCCATGATGGCTCCTGCAATTGCATTCTTCAGTTTATTTATGTTATACATCTTTCTCTTATGCTGTGTGTGTATAAGCAGTTACAACAGTAGAGCATGCTATCTATAGACTAATTAGAATTTACCATAATAAACACAACCATTAATCATGACTTTCATTATTCTTTTGCTTTAATAAACACTTGATATAATCCAGGACAATGACAAGAGAATGATCATTAATAACAAACACTTAGTATTCACTAATTAATTAAAGCTGCTCATTAATTTATTTGAGAGATAAAGATTAAAGGAACATGTCATTCATGTAATTTACTGTAAATGAAGAACAAAAATATCTTTCCTTGGAATTAAAATTGTCATGAAACTTTGTGGAGTGCATTACGGACCTTGTGAGTGGAAAGCTATACCTGTTTAATGAAAAAAAAATCATTGCTTAATTCTCAGTCAGCGCACTCGCAAGCTGTATGGTGTACGTGTGAAATTACATTAGGTAAGTAAGAAAAAGTATTTTGTTTTGCACACCCTGACTGCACGGAAAGAATATTACTTGCTATGCTTTTTGTTGCTCTGCCTACAGCAAATGGAGATGTGACCTTATCCCCATGTCTCATCTTGATGTCTTGTGGTTCTCTTGTATTTAACTAATCTAAAACAAAAAACAGGAAATATCAATTTCTTGCAAGAATATAAAATTTGACTGAGAAAGGGAATTTAACTTTTTGTTGTTGCCTCAGGTATGTCTTGAATTAAGTTATGCCCATTTCTATGAAACTGATTTTTCCAATTTATCTACTGGAGTTACCTTACACAGCTGTCAGTGGTTTCTTTTGTTTATGCCTTTCACAGTCTGTATTTATAATGCTTAATTAAACTTAGATGTACTCCTGTTTTTTCAGTATGTCACATTTGAGTATGAAAATTTTCTAGCTGTTAAGCACTCAGTTTCAGTTAACAAACATATGATTTTGTGTTCTCTTTGTTAGAGTCTTCATCAAGAATGTAAAGCATTTTATTTCCTGTGTTGAACAAAGCTTTCCCCTAATTTTGCTGTTTAGTAATAATACTGGGAAAGCATGAAATGGAATGAGAACACATCGTGATAACTCAAGAAAGAGAAAGGTTATTAGAAAAATTACATATAGTAAGAAGTCTTTCCTGTTTTTAACAACAATCATCTTTCATGGTGTTGAAGGGCTACTTGTCACTGTTGGGGTGCTGAGGAGGCTGTGCAAATACACAGCCACTTTCCAGCAACGTGGTGGGAAATGTACCCAATACAGAACAGTACTGACTCGGCCACTTTGGCTCTGCTGCCCGCTATGTGGAAATCCATGTTTGGCCTGTTGAGTCATTAAAACTAATTTACTTGAGGTGTGTTGAATGTACTAATGCACTCAATGACTTCTGTATAGTTTATTAAAGGGAATATTCTTTAGCAAACTGCATTACAAAAGCCCCCTAGTGGTGGGACTAGATCATTCTCCTAGACCATGGCAGAGGAAGCAGTGCGCTTTCAACAGCATTTGAGATTTGTTGCAGAAATTACTTATTCAATTGTATGGCTTATAACTGGCATTTTTAAGTTTTGTTTTTTTTTTTTATAAGCATAGGGGAACAGTTATTCAACTTTAATCGATGACAGAGCTATGTTAATCTATATGAAATGATGATCCAAAATGCTTGAGGCAGCTTGGTTTTTTCCCCCATAGGAAAGGTACTGTGGAAATGACCGTAATTCTTCTTGTCCCAGTGAATTGGCATGTGCTGTAAAAGGTAGAAGAAATATTCCTACGCTATGCTTGCCATCCTCCTCCTCCTTGTCTTTGCATGACTAAATTAAAAAAAAAAAAATAAAAATCCAGGGTCATTTTTGACCCATGTAGCTCCTTCAGTCAGTCAAACTGGAAAAACAAATAGTCATACTGACCAAGTGAAAAAATGATCTGCCTGCATGTCTATGGAAGCAAAGGGTACCAGTGGGATCTTGTTCATTCAATGAGTTTTTGTGACCTCTAGATGAGCAGAAAGTTGCGCATGAATATGTAGGCAAGCACCAGCAAGGCAGATGTTACACTTCTTGACCTTCACTCACTGAAACTGATAATCAGTTTGGCTGTCATTCATTGTCCTTTTGAGGCTTTCTCACAGCAGATGAATGCCAAGGAGACATATCTGATCCTGCAGGTCCTGCCAGAAATTAGTTTTGGACTTGGATATTTTGGAATGAATCCGAGTCGAGTTTGACAACAAAGGGAAGGCTGCTGCAGTAACACGTGCAGATGATACACTTCTCAATCTGTTTGTATCCTCCAGAGCAGTGAGACGTTGGGCCCTTTCCTGCCTTTCATTCAGCTGTGGATATGAAGGCAAAATATGCAATAATGTCAAAGCATATAATTCATTTATGCAGACAAACTGGCCACTGAAGTTGCACCTGTGTAACCTAATGAATGGGGCATCAGCATTTCACATCATAACAGGTAAATCATTAATGACCAGCAGCAGAGTTCTGCTTTGTAATTTGGAAATTAGAATAGGATGAGAACACACATAGTAAGATAAACATTTTCTCACACAACTAATAACATCTTATATAATTTAATCATCCACTAGCTAAACTATGCTTGATAAAAAGCACATTTTCTGTATTTCTTAATTTTTTTTTCCTAACATTTCATAATGGTTTTCAGAGGTGTTGCAATGGTATATGAGGATGAAGAGCAATGCACCTGCATGTACTGGATAGAAGGAATGTGGTATCAGAAGTATAATAACGTTCAAGTAACAGAGAATATGAGGGTTTGGAAGACTTTAGAAGCTGCAAAGAGGTAGAAATAGAAGGTAGGTTCCTAGAGAAGTAAAGCCAACAAAAAAAAATGTACAAATACCGATGGAAAAAGTTGCAACCAATATTTTTTGGAAAGATGTGACATGTTACATATGACAAGGAAACACATTTTTTGTCCCCTTCCTGAACAAAGGGGAGGTAGATACTCCTTAATTATTGCCTTTTTTTGTCAACCAGTTACAGTTTTCCAGCTTTTGGGTCAGTCAGTCACCTTATCAGCATATAAAGCAGGAGAAATAACATGAAGGCCAGTTTACGGTAGCCTGGTTTCTATACCCCTTCAGCGTCCCTCATGTGCTATCTGCTCCATCCTGTTTAATTTTTTGATGTTTGCCATCTCCTTTTAGATTTTCATCAAATTTGTAAGAGTACACAAAGTGGTAATGACAAACTCTGTGGTGTTTTATAAACACAGGATAAAAACATAAAGTTAATACCATAGCAAAGCAAGAATCTGCCATGAATGCTGCGACATCCACAAGCACGTTTGGTCATTGGGTGTGTCATGTAAAACCAATTTTGTGGACACTGTATGAAATACGGATCTTGGTGTTTCCTATTAACTTCAGTACAGCGAATATTTCACAGAACTATATACTTACATTCCAAGTACAAATTGCATCTTAGTATTTCTCTTTGTATGTTGCAGCAGAATTTGAGAGTGATACTGAAATATAAAACTGCCTCACTAGATCTTTCTTTCCCCCCCTTTTTATAGAAATCTGTTGATTTCAAATTATTTCTTCTGTTTCTGTTTTTTTTAATACTTATCTTTAAGTGTACTGATAACCACAGCACATTGCCTTCAATATCTGCTTTCTGAGAAGCCATTCATCAGCCCCTGCTTCCAGTGCAAAATCCTTTCTTATGCCTTTTGTTGCTGTTGGTATTTTTTCCTGAAGCAGCTAGGATTTAGGTGGAGTTACAGTTAAAGCTCTTCTATAAAAAGACACTGGGATGGCAACAACCAGGATCTTTTGAAGCTTAAAAATGAGGGAGCAGTAGTCTTTGAGGGTCGTGTAGACAGATGTTACGTTTTGGTACTGCTCCTTGATTGAGCTCTCCCATGGCTGCTCTAAACTTCTCCTGCACTTGGTATCACATAGGCTGTGCCTTACAGCCATCTAGAAATTCAGTAGAAGTGAAAGACGCTGAGTGTAACTTGAAAGTGGAGTGAAAAAATAGAGAGAAACTTAATTGGCGGTGTACAACAAAGATAGCTTTGGTACGTGTTGGAATTTAGACTACAGGGCCGTAATCGCAGCCTGCAGCTGTAGAGCATACAGGACAGCTCATCAGGAAAGTCAGCTTGGCCCGTTTTTAGTCTGCAGTTTTGTATGTGCTGATCTATTCTTCCAGTATAGCTGTACTTGGCCAGGAGGGATGTAATGTGCTTTGCAAGCAGTGACTCCCCTATCAGGACTGTATTGGACAGCAGGTTGGGCAAAGAAAGCCTGGGCAAGCAAACCCTCTCCTTCTGCCCCTGTGTCTGCTCAGAAGAGAGTAATTGGAAAGAACGATATTATCTCAAGAATATTAGGGTGATCCCTTGATTATTTTGGCCTTCAGTTGCCTTTCCATTACCAGCAGCGGGTCAGTAAAATGCAGGATTGAGGAAAAGACACAGACTCCTGTTTCTAAAACACTGCAGTGTATTTCTGAGTTACTAGCTGTCCTTTATCGCTGTGCTGACCAGTTGACCTCTTAGTGTTACAAAGTCTTCAGGGTGTTGTTTGCCTTGCCATGTGAGGTTTACACCTCAGAGCAGAGTCACAGTTGGCAATGACCTGGGCTGCTAATAGTGCAGCACGCAATTTTGATCTCATATTTAGAGTTTGGGAGCACTCTCCAGTCGTACGTGTTTCAGCACCATTTGCCAACCCAGGCTATTTCTTACTCCAGAGCTTTTAGCCTCTGTTTCCATGTCACTGCTGAGTGCAGACATGATCCACGCTGGTTAAAAGGTATTCAGAAAGATGAAAGGAAATAGCTTTTAAACAAGGGTGAAATAGTGTCTCACTTGTATCCATGAATACATTTTTGACTTTGAGATTTTATACAAGGATTTTTTTTTTTTGAAAGAAAACTCTCTGATGATTTTTAAGACATGTGAAAATGAACCTTGTGAGCATTAGTAATAATAAATGTATTTACATTATAAATACACTATGCATAATATCATATGGGTGTAACCAGTTCAATTTTCTTTTTAACCTAGCAATCCCATTTAAGAAGATCAATTTCCTCCATTTTTTTTCCATTTCCCTTTTTCCAGTTGTGTGTTCTGACCAGAAAAACCTGCTGTCTTCATGGCAACTAAAATCTTATCAGCAGCACAAAACCAGCCCAGAGTGGTACACAGCCACTGAATCCTCTGAATCCTGTCCTGCCTGAGACCTTAATCTTGGCTTCAGAATGAACACTTTTTTAAATACGTAAGACAATTCAGTCTGAAAATCTAGGATCCTGGGGCTTTCTGCAACACAGGCGCTCAGTTCTAAAGGGAAAAGGAAAAAGCAGGAAAACATTTGTGACTGTGTGCAACTGAAATTTACAAGCCAGTTAGGGTGATACCAGAAGTCTCGAAGATTAACGTTTAGAGAATCCAAGAAAAAGAGGTCAATGTCAGTTTTCAAGGCTCTTTGGTTCAGAAAAAAGTCCCTCAGTGTTTGTTTGTTCTCCATATATTACCTTTTCAGAGTGACATTTATTATTGGTCATGAATGTTTGCAAGTTTGCTTCGTTTTGTTTATTTTTTGGGGAAAAAAGTATTAGCTGGGTTGTACTTTACAAGAGAAATATTATTGTTGGGCTTACACATGCAATTAAAAAAAAAGTGTTAAAAATTATTGCTTCAAGTATTAAATATACAAATATAGAGTAAGGAAGGTATAAAGTAGCATAATAGATTCTATCAGCCAATTCCAGTTTATTTGTTAACCAGGCATCATTAGTGGTTGTGAATGGATCCCATTCTGCTGGTGTCAATGATGTCATGCTTAGTCCCGTGAGTTTGAGAGCAGTTGATTATGGCTGAGAAAAATGCTGATTAACAGGACTTGAAACACTGTTCCACAATTGCCAAGGCGCTTGTACTGAATATTTGTTTTACTCTGGAGAGAGGGACTTTGTGTCCAAGCAGAGATGGCAGAGAAACCTCAACCGTCCTCAAAACTGAATGTGCAGGACTGTTTCTGTATGAGGTAGGCTGAGTCTGGAAGTTATGTAGCTAATTCTGTGGTGATGTACGATGTGCTATTTCTAAATTCATGCTTCTGAGTCTTCATTGAACCTTGTGTTTTTAATGTACTTAGGCCTCCTCTTGTTTTATTTGTGCTCCCCCACTGCACAGACCATATATGTCTTTAGGTATGCCAAAAGTAGTATGAATATAGTTAAGCAGAGGAACTCTCAGGTCCTCTGCGGAAGAATCATTGCTAAATAAATGTTTTTTTTATTGTAATTATTATTAAATAGATCGACACAGGAATCGGTCTCCAATAAACGTGACATTAATGCAGTGGTGTCGTATAGGCCATTGGTAGATCAAAAGGCATTGTCATGCTGGGGCCTTAGTAAGTGATGGGAAGGAGGAAATGATTCACTCAAGTTGCCGGAGACAGTCTCAGAAGTGCAAGTCATTTGTCCTACCTAAGCAGAAGGTGATCCTGGCCTTGGGAATGTCATTGCTTGTTTGGTTTTCCCGTGGCCTGGCTCTTCTCTTGAGGCAGAAGAGCGCATGGGAGGAATTCAGAGTCTGCAGTTTTCGTATCTGGTGCTGTGCAGACAGCGTAAACAACTGCATTGCAGTCAAAAGGGATCATATGGTAGGGAACTGACCCCTGGAGTGCCTCTTTCTCTCTTTACCAGACTAGAGAACATCAGTGGGACATACATTTTCCTTTGATTGACGGTATGCTGTTTATATTTAAGCTAATTACAATCTACTGAAATAAGTTATTGGGTTTTTCACTGCCCTCGTGGGTGAGGAAGCAAAGGACTCTAAAAGGGAATTTGGAGAGGATATCACTTTGAAAGGGCAGGAGGAAGGCTACAGAAGGAAATGTAAACAGGAGCAGGATAATTTGAGTTACCGAACACTTCACCTGGTGTTACTACTAAAAAATATCAATACACCAGGAATGGTAATTTGGTGCATTGGTATGGGAAGCAATGTCTTTTGTTTCAGCACAAAGTATCACAAAGTATGGTCTGGACACAGCAGAAACCTATGGGAAAGTGAAAAAGCTCTTATTTCCTGACAGCTTTGGGATCTCATAGAAAATATTGTTGTGGGCAACACAGGATCGTAATCACCACAACAGACCAATACCATAACAACCTAGAAAAAGGCTAATCTTCGTACCTGTAGTGGAGCCTGCCGAAAAAGACAGCACTGCTTAAAAAGATGATTGGAGTCATGTGAACTCAAAGGGACCAATTATTTTTTCAGCTGTGCCGGTCTCAGCCTAAAGGCATCTGCTGAACTATTCCTACTCTCATTTCAATCCAGAAAATTCACAGGTGGTTCATGTTAGATTATGGAGACCTTCATAATCATCATTTTGATGTTACTACTTCTCTGCTCACTGTATTTCAGTGCTTTGATCAGGGGACTGGTTTTCCTTATAGTCACAGATGGTTGCTGTTTGACAGGCTGACAGGCAGACAAAGTAAATAGGCATGAAAATAAAATATTCCTTTCTTTTGGCGAGTCAGGCCAATGTCATGTGGGTAGACACTTGTCTGTAATCCTTCTAGCTGTGTTAGGATGAGGAGAGGCTATTGGGTAAAACAGTACACAGGAATCATACATCATTCTCTTCTGGACTGTCCTGCTGAGGATTTGATCAACAAATCTGAGCTTACAATAAAATTTCACTGTTACTTTTTCGATTAAAGTGATAAGTGTTGTCATTACATAGTATGGTGAAATTTCAAGGGGTTAGTCTGGAAAAAATCCATCTGGCAAAGATGTGCCTGATCCTGCATATCAATAAGAGTGTTGAGCACAGATCAATAGCAGGATGAAATGCTACATAATTATTGTGTGTCTGTGCCTCTATCTACTTACCTGCATCCACAATGGAAAAAAAAAAAAAAGGAGTTTTGCAAAAAAACCCTCACAAACAAACTCTTGGGGTCACCAAAGATACAGGTCCTAATATAGCAATAAACTAGTTACCTAGGCAGTATAATTTTTTTTTTATGACAAATTTCTTTATTATGAAAAGAGAAAACTAATAAATCAATAGTGATTTTGAAATTGATGAAATACTTTGGATTAAGTTCCATGGCATTTGTGGCAACTCTTGAAGAAAAGTGACATCTGGTCGGTGAACCCTCTTGGGGTAATTTTGTGGGATTAGAAATCTGGTTTTCCATAAAGAAATCGTTGCCGACCTATTGATGTGATATGACGTTGCTTCTTATTTGACAGGTTAGTCAGCAATAGAGAAAGTTAGTCCCACCAGCCCTCAGACTGATCTTTTGCCAGGTAAACAACAAAAAGAATCAAACGGGGAACTGGCTGACTGGCCCCAGAAAAGGTTGACAGCATGAAGAATGTATTTTTTTCATTGTGTATCAATTAAAGTGAGCCTAAAGCTATGCATTTTGTCATTACCTTCATTTTAATTGAAAATAACGAAGCTACCAAGAAAATAGATGTTGTTTTATTGATACGTTATCTAGGTAAAGATCAGCTCCTTATATTCAGTACTTGAAATAAATAATTTGGTTAATGTAAATAGTTGAAAAGAAGCTCCATTACTAGGGAACTTCTGTATACAGTTTCCTCTTTTCTGTTTCTGTTTTTCAGGATCAGGTTTAGCTGGTCAATGAAGCTAAACAGCAGTTTGTCAAGTACTTCTGTTGAAAAGGAGATTCAAACCTGTTGTTCCTAAAGGCATTGGGAAAAAAAAATGTTAATTTTGGTTTTTTTGGAGCCTAGTGGTGCATAAATACCTATGGCTCTTGGGTCATAGTTCCAGATTAGGACCTTTGAGTGAGCTCTCACTACAAAGACTGCATCTCCCACCAATCCATAATTAATAGACTAAAACATACTTTGGGGGTGGCTTCAGGAGCTAATCTTTTGCCCAATATGCCCTGTGGTGTCTTAGAAGCCCGGACCCTGAAATTCTCAAGCAGGGCTGATGAGCAGATGGGAAATGCGGCAAGGGGGGGCAGCAGCCCCACGGGTGGCAACAGTGTGAGCCCCGGTGTGGCAGAGCTCCGCCAGTGGTGGGGGGACACAGCCGGGGCTGCAGCAGGTCAGCCCGCGGCTTGGGTGGCACTTGGCTCCAGCAGCACCCAGGGACCAGCAACCTGTGCCCTGCCAGGCAGAGCTGTGAGCTGTGGGGTAGGTGCTTCCCTGCTTAGAGGAAAACAAGGCAGCAGAAAGCAGCTTGCTCGAAGATGCTAAACTTAATCCTGAAAGCTTTTGGGGTGGGACGGGCACCCAAACATTTTCAGAACTCTGGTTGCATACGAGGAATCCCAGAGCGATACTGAATTCTGCCACTGGTTTTTGAAGTGTTTGTCACTAGGTTTTGACCTGGTTTGATAGTTTGGATTTGTTGATCTGCGTTTCCAAAGGCATTTTCCAATAATGGTGGTTTCTCCAGCTACTGAGAACAATGGGGTTATTTTTAGGGAATATATTTTAAACTGTTCAATTTCTTAAAAATTGTAGATATTGTATTTTTTAAAGTGAATTTGCTTTCCTTGATATGCATAAAATTCCAAAAGACTACATTTCATTAAGAAAAAGACTAGGTAGAAATTGCAAAACATTGTTTTCAAATATTTTGCTAACGTCAGTACAATCTGGAAATTAACACTGTAAATTTGTATCAATAACAACTTCAGTTTGGCAAATGCATACCTCTGGATTAGTAAAATTATGTGTCTATCAGTGGAAAAAACATAAACACAGACAGAAAAAAAAAAAGTGTTTTCACAGAAGAAATTGCTTGGTGGTTGTTTGCAAATGCTTTCCCAGACTGAGATAAATTAAGATTGGGGAAAACTGTATCTTAAAAAAAGGGCAAGAAGAGAACATAGAAGATTCCATGAAGAAATAAGTGGCAATTATATTGTAGAAGCATACAAAAATACATATGAAATGCATATATTTAGGTTTATGGATTATTTCCTAGATATTTGAAGTTGATGTTAATGCTGAAATTCTTTTTGATCTCAAGTACTAAAAAAAGTTGAAGACATCTCTGTGTAGCAATGAGTATCTGAAATAAGGATTGATCATAACTAAGTCGAACTGCATTGGAAACATTTTTCTTTTTATTTGTACCTGTGTGAGATTCTGTTATTCTTTCCATCAAGTTCTGTTGCTTCTCCCCAAATCTGCAAGAAGCTGACTTTTTTTCTCATTTTTCCAGCCTTATGTTATGAACCAAAAGATATATTAGAAAACAGTTGAAAATATTAATTGTTTTATTATTGAATCATGCTAGATATATGAGATTTGAGGCTATTCTGTGATGCATATGAAGGTGGAAACAGATACACAATCATTTGTAGGCTTAGGCTTTGTTTCTGAGTAAACCCAAAACTTTGTTTGCCACAGCACAGTTGTCATCGTTCTCTTATGTTGATGACAGTTCCTCAGTCTGCCTTCTGAAGAATCTCTCTACACTGTAAATCTCACTTAGGCTTCTGAGACAAACTTGCTGATAGAAACGTTTGTTGGATGTGTCCCATGGTACCCAACCATGGTTGGATGTGGTCCCTTTTTTTTATAGTTTCCAGCACCGGAACTACTTCAGTTAATTTTCTCTCCCTCGCCTTCCCTAAAATTTATATCTTGCTTTTTGTAAAATTAAAATAAACCAAAATGACTAAAGCACTCTTATTATTTAAGTTTAAATATTATGACTAAGCTGTTAACTTCACTTACTACTGGCAAGAGTAACATCATCCATCTACAGTTCGTCTGTATTGAATTGATAAATGTTTTTTTATTCATCTCAGCTGATTTTTTTCAGTTTTCTCCTTGTGTCTATCACATCAGGAAAACTCATGAGTCAACATTGTCCCTCATTTTAGAGAACTCCAAATGAGAAAAATCATTCAGCTTGTTCAGCTTGTGTCTTTGCATTCAATCAATCTTGAAATAATTTATCCTTCCCATGAGTCTTTCAGATACATAGAACTCATTTATTCAGCTTCTAAGAAACTTTATTCACAGCTTTCATTTGATTTGCTTAACCACGTGCTTCTGCATGCTCATGTTGGATCCTGGGCTTAAGATGGCAGGATGCACGGCAAGTCTTTGATGTTTCAGCTACTCTGAGTAAATCAGATCTTTAAAATACAACTTACCCTAATGGATCACCCCAGAGCTTAAAAAAAATAATAAATCCTTCTCCATATTAAAATGAACAAAACTGTTTTCTTTAGCAACTTCCACACCACTGGAAAATAATCATCCAAGTGTATGTGGAAAACCAGTATGAAATACCATGTTTGACTTATTATTCCCTAAAGCTCACAGTTCTGAGTCTTGTGTCCATGTCTTGATTTAGGATTTCATTTGAGGGAGGGACCATCTTTTTGTATTTTGTTTGCACACTGTCCTGATGCATGGCTGGGGGCTCCTTGTTCCTATTATTGTACAAATAGGCTTGATTTGTAATCAGAAACTTCACTAAAAAGTGATTTATTTTGCAGCATTCCAATCTTATCTGGTTTACATATGCTATTGTCCCAAATCAGTGTTCTTTACCTGGTGTGCAAACCAGTAACACAGAAAGCAGAGGTATTTCCAAATTTATTCCATCAATGTGCAGAAATGGGATGCTCATCCCAAAACGGGAACACACCTCAGTTTCAAAATTCTCCACTTTTATACATTGATTATTACATATTTAAACAATTAATACATATTCATTGTTACTCTCTTTAATGATTGGTCGAGATTTCTTCTCTTCCCATGTAAATTAGTGCACAGAGTTTGTCTTCTTCTTCCATTGTTCTCTTTTGAGTAAGTGGTATCATTTGGGTAGGTGGTCACTAAGTCGGTAGTCATGCTCTCCCCCGGCTGAAACTACCTTTTACCTGCTTCTCCTCTAATCTTTGCAGTTGCAGGTGTTTTTCTCGGTTTGCTGACCAGACCTAAAGTTCATCACTCTCTTGACAAGAACATCCTATTTATCAACAAAGCTACATTGTCTAGTGGTTCCTTAATAAAATCTTAGCTAAATCATGTCTAATTACTCTTTCTCTATTTTAATATTAGGTAAATAATTACATAGTGTTGGGGCTGCATAGAGGACTTTTAGCAGCAGTAAGTTTCCTTGGTTGCTTCAATTGCATTTTACTTTTTTTTTTTTTTTTTTTATAGTTAATATCAATTGTACTACAACAATGTTACAACCTTAGTCATGAATCTAAATGTACTAAAAAATAAACCAAATTTGTGTGCTTGATAAAGCACATCTGAATATATTTACTTTGTCTGACAGGTAAAATCACCTCATTATTCATTTGAGCCTGGAGTACAATGGCTGAATCATTTCTCTGGGCCAGAGGTACTGTAGAACCACTCTGGCCCCAGGTCCAGAGCCCCCCAGCACCTCCCGTGCCTTGTGGGAAGATCTCTGTTAAGACACGCAACCACCTTGCTTGTGTGGTTGGTGAGCTGCCTTGCCAGCCAAAAAGGTCATAGGTATCACCTTTCCAGAACAAAGGCGATGGACAATTTCCTAAGTTCTGCTGGAAAGAGGGCTGTTGTTTACCTGCCCTACCCCAGCAGGGCAGGCTGCTCCCTCCCAGTGCGGTGCGGTGGGGAAGGCTCATTCCCAACTGCCAAGGACATGGCTGAGTCCGGGCTCAGATGCCAGAGCTCACAGGTGTACGTTTTAGGGTCCTGATCCCTCACTCTCTAGACCAGGGTCTAGTCTCCCATTCAGCCTGTGGATGTTTTATTGGCTTATCGCTTTATTGTATTTTGTAGGAATCGGGGTATACGTAGAGTGACTGGTGCCAAGGTGGCTCCTGCCTCGGCAGAGCACTGGGATGCAGCAGGGGCAGGTCTCCAAACCTGTGAATTAAGAAGTTCTCCCAGGCAAAATCAAACGTCAGGGAGACTTGATCTGAGGAGGACTGACTGGAAAGACAGAGGTAAGAAAATGTTCTGTTAACTTCTCACCATGTCAGAGATATTACATTGTAATTCTAGGAAAAAATGCCATCATGAAGAATTGGGACGCTGCTAAATGTGCATTTCATGCACAAAATGAATGAATCCTTCCAAAGACCTTAAAGATTCTTTGTAAATTAACATAGCACTAGGCATTTCTTAATTGAGCTGCTAGTTTTCAGTAGTTGCCTACTCTACTGCCATTTGCTCTTTGCTGCAGTTCATGTTCAACCTTGATCTGTTGCCCTGTTTGGTTGGTCACTGGTCAAGACTTTAATCCCTTAATAGCAAACCGAAATCACATCAGCACTCAAATGCTGCTGTGATCTGCTGCTACTTTATCAATGTGAACAGTGTCTTGCTCCCTGACCCTTAGGCAAACCTGTGAAGATGTACTACATGGACGTACATGTACTGCCTACATGCGGTTCGTGCAGAGTAGCAAGCACTAGTCACTACCCTTGAGATTACTAGCAGAGCAAATAGAAGCATCTATATGAAAGAACAAGGATTGGAGCTGCTGCTTCAGAGGGTCTAGCATTAGTATTTTTGGTTTAAAGATAATCACATAGCCTGCACACATAGGGCCAACCCAGTAACAGAGAGGAATTTTAGCACAGAAAGAAAATGCAGTTTAAAGAAAATAAAAAGACAAGCAGAAAAGATGATTGCTTACAGTTTTGTTAAGCCTTAAACAAATAAATGTAAACATAAGCATGAAGAAATAAGATCAAACAGAAAGATCTGTCCTTTGTCTATTACTGTGACTTCCTCCAGGTCTACCAGTCCAACTCTAAACCAATATCAGGCCTCAAAAGAATTAATGTATCTAAGATTTTAAGGACTGCTTTCACTAAAAGCTGAAGAAATCAGAGGCTTAACCAGTAAATTTTTTAGGAAGGAGACAGGAAAAAAAACTAACCTGAAAACCTGCTCTGAACAAATATTTGATTTTTTTTTTTAATTACATATCAAAAAATACACTACCAGTTTTCAAAAATATAGGAATGGTGTGGAAACCTCATTGGCAATACCTACGTCAAGAAGGTCAGTTTTAAAATATTTTCCATCCATTGGTTTAATTCCAAAGATGGTTTTTCTGGATCTCAGACTTTGCATACCTGTACAGAACACGATAGGAAGTTTCACCAGATTCCCTTCAGAGTCAATATTTCCAGGAAGAATTTCATGGTGCAATCCAATTAGCCTTTTTGTAGCTGCAAAACTCTTCACAAAAATAGCTCACTGAGTTCATGTGCATTGAGCAGTTCAAGTGAAAATCCATCAGTGGAACTGAATTAAAACCATAGAGCCAAGGTCTCTCCTGGTATAAATCATGTGCATTGCTATAATAAACCAACATGTAACAGAAGCAATTCTTCACACCACTGAGTTTTTGGCATAGGAGCTGGTCCCAGAATCCAAATCTTACTGCTTCAGCGTCCATATTTCTTAGTGTGTAGAAAAACCTAAACTACAATATGCTGTAATAATTTTGTGACATTTGAGAATAGAATATATGTGACCTAGGATCTAAAAAAACCTAAAATAAGTTGAGATTTATCTTATTTTTCTTTTTTAATAGTCTTGGTCATGCTAGTAAATGGCATTTTCTTATCTGTAAAATGTAGTGGAGGTATTGTACCATGTCCTGATTTTACCAATTGAAGCGTCTTTCTTTTTTCATAGTCATAAAATGTGTCAAGCGCTATGAGCAACTCCTTTATGCCTTACTTGCAGCACTGCAATTAGGCTCATACTGTGTCATATTCGAAGCTCAGTGACTGTTAAATGTGCTACGCCTGCATCACACTAACTACTATATCAGTCATTTTAGATGACCCCCTTGAAAATTGCTGCCAAAAGTTTCTATGTCAGAAATCACTTTCAAAATGCTTATGAAGTGAAGAATTTTTGCAGCTCTTTACCTACTCAAATACTAAAAACTGTCAGTCAACGAAATCAGGCTCGACAGTTTATATTCTAAGACTCACTATTCAAAGATTTGCTTGAAGAACTATTCCTATCATCTGTCAGAAATTGGGTTCTGTGTTTAGTCAGTTGCTCAACTTTTATATTGTAATAACCACTGGAAGTGGCTACAAAAGATCTGCCAGAACCCTTGGTATTATTTCTAAATGGGATGAATCAGGGACATGTACATCAGCCCTGCTGTACTTGAAAGTTGCCTGTCATGTGAGCTGGAAATTTGGTTTTCTTGCCCAGGTGTGTGGCTGTTTTCATTCAGAGCTCTGTACAGTTTCATTGGTGTCTCCAGTCCCAGGTGATAGCAAAAATATGACCCAGCTACTGAACACAGGAGATTTATTTACAAATCAGTTAAGAATTGATAATAATTTTAGAGATGGGAGTTGAAGATTTTTTTAAGTTTTAAGAATTTGAACTGTAAACTTGTACAGTTTGGTCCATTACCAAGGACGAGATTTGATTTATGACTGGAACTCTATTTTATATTTTTAATTTTACTGGAAAAATACACTAACCTGCTCTGCTATAGGTGGGACTTTGGTAATATGTCTTAGGTCCAAGCCTAAGCCTACAGAATCTATAGGCTAGATTTCAGTGTTTGTTTATTTGATAATAGCTGTATAGTCACCAATATAATACTAAGAGTCAATATCTACTATGAACTGCTGTTAATTAAAAGTGAGTCACTCTTTTATTTGTAAGTTCAAGGCTGGATCAACATCCGGTTACAATGAATGGCAAAAGTGCAATACGACTTTGTGTGCCCTGTTGCCAACCTGTACCAAACCTTTCCACTTCCTCGCTTCATAACACAATTTCAGTTTCACTGAGGAGTTTCCTCAGTGCCATTGGTCATTTTGCTCAGCCTCAGCAGGCAGGGGATCTGGGTACTGCAGATCCAGACAGAAAGCTTATCAGTGCCCAAGACAGTCAACAGGACTCGTCCGACAGACCTGCTCAGAGCATGATAAATGTATGTCTCTATGACTGGGTTCTTCAGAAAGCAAAGTCATAGAAAAATTCTACTGCAGTCATCTGTCTTTTACATAGTAGAAGACAGGTTCAGCACTCACCTTATTCTCAAAGGATTTAATTCCCTTTTTTTTTTTGGTTCTCCAGGGGATGACTCAAACACCAGGCCAAGGGCAGAACTTCATGTCCCGTCTTAGGAGGAGGGAAATTCAAAGAGACAAGGAGCTATCTGCCTTCCTGTCTTTTGATTGCTGCTTCCTTTTGCATTAAACTGTCACTGGATAAACAAAAATAATGATGGGACCAGGACACGACTGCAACCTAATCACTATGTGTTAACCATGGAGATTTTTATAGCTCTTGTAAGGGTGCTGCCTAATTTTCCTACTGGGCCAACTGTCACTGAAATAGAGCTAAAAGAGGTTTCTTCCTTGTTCGCAGCCGCCTTTTTCTCCTGTGAAACAGGCTCTGTAGCCCCAGGAGGAGTAGTCAGTTACCGGGCCATTCAGCGCCGTGCTGCCTTGCCTCCTGCAGGAAGGAAATGCAGCTTCTCAAGATCTGTCCCCGCCAAGTGCCCAGTAGCAATCAAATCTTTGCATGCAAAGATATAGGAAATGCTGTATCACAGAGCTTCCTCTTACTACAGTATGTCTATATGGCAGTTATAAGCACGTGTTTCTAAATGTGTTTAGGTGTACAAATATTTATGGCTGTAATGATATAAGTATAAAAAAGAACCCTAGCTGATGTTAAATCAATGCATGAGCCATGCATAAGAGTGTCAGTGGGAACATCTTCACTGACTTCCTTGGGCATTCAACCAGGCACTCCCCAGAAAAAGAGATTCTGAGATTCTCTGCTGGGTACAGAGGGTTCTGGTAGACAGATTGCCCTTGGACAGGAGGAGAGACAAAAGCATCTCTAACTGTCTGCTCTTGTTTTTCTATAGTCTGGTGAGGAGCCTTTTTGCTGTCTGGCCAAGCCATGTTAAACACCAAGCCTTTGGATGGTGTCTCTCTAACTTCAGACTTGTTTCCCTGGCCTGTCGCAGCATGTTAGCTATCAGAAATACTCTAATACATAGGCACAGAGCAGAGGAATTTCTCCAAGAATGAAGCCAGTATATTTTTAATTCCATGATATGAAAATCTATTGTATCTAATGTTATATTTAGACACCCCTCCCTTGGCATCATAAATCTGTGTGACCATTTATTACAGGGAAGAGAAAGTATGATTAGTCAGAAACAAATATGTTGCAAGGGAATGGTTGCTTTCAAATCTCTTTTACCTATATAAAAGCAGTCTAAAATAGATGACTGCTAAATTGAGACTCTAAAGGAGATGAGAGAGTTGGATTTCTTATTGGTCAATAGTGACACTAGTGCTTGGGATTTAGTCAAACAGATTGCTGAATCCAATACGTTAGTTTAACTGNCCACCAAAAAAATGCTAGGAACCACTCCAAGAGGCCTGCAACCATGGAATTTACTACACAGCTCTTGAGGTTCCTGACTACCTCTGTTGGAGCTTACTGTCAAGAAAATAAAGCAAGTTAGATGAGAAGGCTGAATCTAAATAAAATTGGACCCCTTAACCACTTGTGTTATCTACCGTTGCTGGAGTGATAAATTTGCTTGAGAAGACAGGAATCATTTTATGCTTTTTAGATGCTTTTCAGAGAGTTATGTGCCAAGTGCATAATGGAAATATGTGATACTCTGTGTATCCCCCAAAGTATATGAAACAATAACTCCAATATGAAGACCGTCACCAGCCCTAATCTTAAGGCTAAAGCAGACTTGCTTGAGAACGTCTTACTAGGATGACAAAAGAAGGCCAGTAGTGTTGATGATGAATTTTACCATGAGTAGTGTAGGCTGTTCTAATTTTTTCTAGATTAAATTGTATAAGGTCAAAAAGCAAGTCTTTTTTAGGCCTCAAGTAAGGCTAATTTAAGAATAGGATATGTAACATTATTAAAGGTGGTCTTCCAGGAAGAAAAGTACTATCAAAACAGTATTTACTGCATTGCATTTCTGGCTGCAGGGCTATTCTTACTTTTGTTACTTTTTTGATCATACCTCAATGGATATCAGGTCTGGGCCGTCACTGATCCTGGTGGACAATGCAATTCCACTTGTAATTCCTGTGGCTGTTAGGCATATGCAATCTGTGGTAAACTCCCACTGATTCTTTTGGTGTTCATGACCAGTGATGAAAATGGTGACTGGATGAGTGTTTCAAAATATTGTTTAATGGTGGGACCACAATACAGTAGCAAAGGGCAGTTTGCAACAACCAAAATATCTATGTTCATGATTATTTTATTTGAGTCTGTTCCGACCCTGCCTTGGAACACAGGAGTTTGGGTTTCTTTATAAACCATAGGAGTGTTCTTTATCAATGCAATTTCTTAAGAGTAACCACTTTTGTTCTCTGAAAAAGGATCAACTTTTCAAACCAGTTTGAAATCCTTTGACTTCTCGTTTTCTCTGTGCCTTTCCTCTTTGACAACCTGGGCGGGTGAGTTCAACAAGGGGTCAGCCCTTTTGTTGCCTCTCAAGTGTTGCTAGATGGGTAGTTATCTGAAGGTGTTGCATTCTTTTCTACTCATGGGAACTAGCCCTTTGTTAAGTTAACACTATCTATTTGGTCTAACGTTTAATATATATAGTACTTTAGCACTGTTGCAAAATGACCCTTGACCAATATGTTTACCTGCTGCTATTTACAAGCCCTGGCAAACCTTGTTATTGTAGTTCAGGTTTTCAACCCCTGATTTGCATTCTGCCCCAAGAGCTTACTGCCTCTCTGCAATGTTAGTGGGAGAAAACATGTATATTGTCTTAGCTCAAATACTCTGTCACTGATAGTTTCTCCTGCCTCTCTTGTGATAATGGTAAGTTCTGGCAAAGAAGAGTGGGAGGGTGTTAACTTCTACAGCACAGTTTGCTAGAATTTATCTGTTAATCCCGAAACATCAGAAGTCTTGTACAGGATAAAAGAAATATTTCTGTGGTCTGTTTCAGATCTAACAGTCAGGCTGTGCTCTACTAAGAGTGTTGTGTTATTCTTTCTTGTTAAGACCCCTGGATACTATTTAAAAATAAATAAACTACCTTCCCTCTAAAGTTTGCCAATCTATACTTTATTTAGGATCCTCTTCTTTTGGCCAGATCCTATAACTGAGGCAACACTCAGGATCTTTGTCCACGGGAAAACATATTCTTTTTCAAAAGAGTGAATGAAGATACAAAACATAAACCAATTTCTTTCTCCTTGAAATTACTAGCTGACGAACAACTAATACAGACGGTTGTTGGCAAAAATGTGCATAAGAATGGCATTATCCAGGGAAGAAAGAGACTGTGATTAGGTAAAAGTACATATGGCAGTGATCCTTTAATGGCATAAGCCCTGCAAGGCACAACTGCAGTTGCTCAAGCACAGCAATGTCACATACAGTTACGAGGGATATGTTTGCCAGCACACAGCTCTGGTAAACTTTAGTATCACAGTAACATAAACTATGACAGGCACCCTCAAATTGCTAAGTTCTCCCAGATTGCTAGGGCCTGGGTCTGCAAGACCCCCTCTGTTGGCCCTGCGAGCCTACTCTCCCACTGTAGGGTCTCCCATGCTGCCCCAGCTGGGGTGTCGGGATGGCCGGCAGAAGAAGGGAGGGACACCCTCCTAAAAACAATTTTCAGTTGCTGGGGTCCTCTAAGACTGCTTATCTCTGGTTGGTCCCACCTCTTAGTCATAGTTACCTTTTTGTCCCCTCAAATCTCCATGACTGGGGAGATTTGTACTCCCTCATTCCTCACAACCCGACCGTTTGTTGCCTCTGGGGACCTCCAGAACAGCTCCAGCTCCAGCACTGTTAATCTCTTTACCTTACGGCTTGATAAATGTTAAATCAGTATTTTGTCAAATATGTTTAAATTAAGTCAACAATTGGGTTATTGCCGGATTACTTCAGTCAGCAATGTGGTTAGTTTCTGTCTTGCTACAAGAAATGTTATATTTGTGTGGGGCTGGCAATTTGGTTGCTGAATCACCGTGGCACAATGTTTCTGTTTCCCCTACCTCTAGTTCATGATCTTTTGATGCCCTAAGGAGAA
>VZSZ01010956.1:161032-236277 GCA_013398815.1 Ibidorhyncha struthersii | reverse complement strand
TTTTTCTTCTTCTTTTACCTCTCATTATTTTCTTCTTCCTTTTTTTTTTTTTTCCTAATTATTATTATTATTCATTTTTCTGCTCCAGAACTTGAGGGATGTTAGATTTTGTCAAAGGAAAAGATGGACTGCTCTAGACTCACCAAGGAAAAGTACTTTTTTACACTGTCTGCCTCTGCAACAGGCAAAGCAATTCCTGAATTGCTTTTTGGAACTCCCTTAACAGCCAGCAATATCAGCACAGTGCTTGGTCCTCTGTGTGCTTCCTGTGGAAACCAGCTTTTTGCTGGATCCACTCACTTTTGTCTTGACTGAAGGATTTCTTGAGAGGCAGAGAGCAAGCAGTGAAGCAAATGTTCCCCTCCGTTTGCACCTTCTCTCTTCTTTCCAGATTACCCACTGGTTTTTATTTGCAGGCAAAACCAAGGAAGGCAATCCTTCTCTGTGGCCAAAGGAAACAAGGCTATATTGCTCGCTAAAGTAATTGGGAATCGAAACAATCAGTAGCTGAGAACTGACTGGAATCAAATCCCTTAACACAGAACCAGGTTAAGTGATTTATGTGATAACATTATTCCAAGTACGTCATAAGGCAATTTAGTTGTGTGCCCCCCCAATGGAATGTTAAAGAAAATATTTAAATTGGTCATAAAACTGAGAAAGTTAAGAGTTTTACTAAGTGCTTAGCCAGCTCAGCTATTGCTTGTGATCCTTTCTTCATGCTATAGCTCAAATTTCGTTAGAAGCTGCTTTTCCTTCAACTTAAAATAATCCTTTAAAAGCCTTATAAAAATGGAAGACACACATGCTTGAACTGTTTTTCTTCTAGTAAAGCGCACATTGCACGAATGAAACTGACTTTCAGATTATGATTTGCACAGTACCATATAATATAAATGCATCTGAAATTTATAGCACACCACGAACTGTTTAATACTCAGTACTTAAACTGCTGTGTTTCCACAGCAAGCTGTAATAACTGAAGATTTAATACAGAACCTGATATCTGGACAGTTATTAACATTGTTTTCTTAGTATTTTACTACCCGCTTGTAAACACTAGTTTATTGAAATGTAATAGTATGTACATGGTCATATAAACTGTGAAAAAGAACAGGTTGTTTTCTTTGCCAGAGGTACTGCAAATGTAAATGAAAAAGTCTAGACCTTGAAATTAAACATCCAATCCTATATACAGAAAAAATAAATCCCTTCCTACCACACTATTTTGATCTTGTGTAGCTGTTCAGGCATTTTAACAAACAGCCAGAGGAAGTTGCTGCTCTGGATATCTGGTTTGTTTGGGTTTGTTTTTTAAACTCTGCTATTCCCTTTAAAGAAGTAAGGTTCCCTCCCTTCCCCATTTATAATCTGTAAAAAGGAGGAAGGACACTTCAATTTATAGTGTTATTTTTACCACCGGGTCTTGTGCCAACAGAAATGTAGGGTTTAACTCTATTAGATTGCAGAGATTAAAAATACCCAAAGAATCTCAGCAAATGGTTATGACTCGATATATTCATGTTCCAAAGTAAGTATCTTCTCTGGTGCTATTTAAGTATATTTTAAGATTTCTCCTTTCACTCTTTATCACCTTTTACAATTATTTTAGGGCTAGACCTTAGCAACTGTACAAAACAAAAACAAACGAACCAAAAAGGAACCTTTATGAATAGATAGGAAAAATCTTGCCCAGCTGTTGAAGCCAGTGAAGTGTAATATTAACTGACACGAGAAACTACAGGACGTCCCATAGCTTAGGGTAGGATGTTAAGGACCTCCCTTCATTCACGTAACTGAGAAAATCCTAGCTGAACTGTCAGAGATTATCCATATCAGTCTCCATAGTGATTTTTGTGAAAGAAACCTATCTTGTTCATCAGGAAGGGGAAGAGCAAAGAAAATTAACGGCTGTTTTGGGAAGGACGATGTCATACCTTAAGGTGCCACCTCAGCAGAATTAAGTCCAGAATCTGTACAAATAAAGCCAGCTTTCATGTACTTTTCGTCCAGACCTTCACTCTCTAAGGTCGGTCCTATATTTTGAGACTTAAAGTCTTCAAGTGCTTCCTCTGTATTCCATGACACGTGATTTCCTGCTCTCTAGCTACTGTTCTTTGGCTAGATCCTATGTTTCAGAGCCCTCTTATAGATGCTTTTCTTGCTTTGTCCACAAAGATAAGTAGCTGAGAAATGGAGTCAGAATCTAACTTGATGAAGGATCTTTCCCATTTTTTTAGTCTGTATCAATTTTGCTTTAAAAAGTGAAATTTCTATTTAAATTTGGTCTACAGCTAACTAAGTTTAGACACAATGAGGCACTACCAGTACAAACCAAAGGAGTAAGAAGTAGAACATTACCTTCATAAGAGAGAAACTGAGAAGACCTATTAGGCTAGTCACTCTTTTCACAGAATTCACAGACCGACAGTGAAGCAATTTGTGTTTGTGTTAATGTCTTGTAGATGGAAAAGTAATTCCAAAGAATTCTGGATGGTCCTATTTTTTTTAAGTTTTAGTCTATAGTACTAAAAATGCACATTCCAATATTAGAAAAGATATCTAAAAAAGAACAAACAGAATTTCTTGTGGAAGAACAGTGAGTTGTTTTTAGCATTATGGAGCTGAACTGTTCTTTAAAATGGTAACCTGGTTGCTTTTTTTTTTAGTGTGGGCAGGTATTTTCTACATTTACACGTAGAATAATAGACAGACAACAAAGGAAATATCTGCTACCAGTCTATTTTACTACTAGCTTTGTATTCACTCACTTGTACACAAAAAGAGTGTGATGAATGGTTCTCTGATCCAGGCTGTAGCTGGTTTTAGCTGTAGTGAGTATATCTATCATATACTGTGAGTTTATACTGAATGCAGGTACCAGAGGAACTGTAACTAAAAGACTATAGATTATGCAACAAAGACACAGAGAACTACACTCACTAGTCAACAGCATTGCTAGCCTTTTACCCTTTAGAATGACATTTTAAAAATCCTAACAAGATCTGAAAGGGCTCTAGTAATGATTCTTTTTTTTCCAGTAGAAAATAGAAATGGCAGATAACAAAGATTAAATGAAATATGAAATAGCAGGATGTGATTTTTTGTAATGAAATTTTCTCCTTCAAATTTCCCCTCCTTGGCTAAATAAATCAGCTGATATATATATATATTCTATTAATATGGTGGGAGATATGTTTCACAAACAGATGTTTATTCACTCTATTCTAGCATGACACAGGGTCTCCTATGCACATATAGTGTATAAAAGAATGTAGAGGTGCTTTGAGCAGAATCCAAGCATTTTAATACTCCTCGCTTGCTCTCCAGCACTGCAGCTCATTTCCTTTCAATCTCAGATTCCCAGGCTGTGAATGTACAGCCAATGCTGTATTAGTTTTCGCAAAGACTGCTTTTGCTACAACAGAACTGTGAGAACTGTGGCCAAAGGTCTAATAGCTCCAGCACATCTTTTAACATGGGACTGAGTTTTGCAAACCATGGCTCTTCTGGCCAGCCCTAAGGCACTATGAAATCCTAATCCTGACTGTGCCATTTTAAAATGACCAAAGGAACTAAGACTTTAAGGAATATACCCTAAAGTCTGAGATATGTTTTCTGACATCCTAGACTTAAGGTAAATGAAGCTTGTGCTTTTGGTAGGCTGGCTTGATGTCATCATCTGGCATAAATGAGGTAATCTGTATCACTAAATGAAAACTGCAGTTATTTTGGTGGTTTCTCCTGTGTATATATATTTAAGGCAGAAAAGTGCAGGAAGAGATTTCCTTAACATAAATGACAACAGCACATGAAAAATTAGGGCCTGCTGTCTAGGTAAACACAGTACTGCAGAGAGAAATCTTTTTTGAATCTGTCTGTACAGGATTAGAGTTTAAAAACCTCTCATAATTACCTTCAATGTGAACTTGTTTCTCGTATCAGCATCTTATTTCAAACTATAAAGGCATGCATAAGAAATAAATCCAAGTAAAATATGCAAAATATGTATTATTATAGCTCATTACTGCTCGATGAGCATTCCAAGTACAGAAGATGCCTAGGGGAGTTTGGGCAGGAGAGAGAGATGTAATGTAGAAACTGAGTAGTCTGTGAAAGAGTCAGCATCTTCTATGCCACTGCCATGTGCCATCATTTACACTTCAAACCTGAGAGCTTAAAGCCTTATCAAGCAAGAAAAGCTGTGTTTCATGCTGCTTTACAAGTGCAAAATTTGCACAAACTGCAAGACAGTAGGGGTCAGCTCACACCACTTGTTCCTGAGCAGCCCATAAAAAGGATTTCAATCCTGGTATGGAAATGATATATACCTGCTCTGTGCAATATAGATGATTACTTAGGCTGACAAGCAATGGTGAACTGGCCACAGCAGATTCCCCTTTGTTCAAAGTGCAGCCCTTGTATCTCTTCCCATTCCTAATTCTCAGCTTCAACCTTAAGCCTTGTCATCAAGCACATAAACAACCAGCATATTTCTTGGCTGACAAATTCATCTGCATCTTTTTGAGAGTAAAATGATAGTAACCAGCAAAAGATGAGTTTTAACACTACGGTAGCATGTATGCTGATATAAAAATCTTCCTTGCTTTACAGGTTTCGTTTTTTCCTTTCCTAGCTTTGTTATTATTATTGCTTTGAAAACTGTTGTAATTATTAAAAAGGGTACTACTCAACTAATGGTATGCTGATAATTTCTTCAATGTTAAGAAAGTCTGATCTGGAAGTGAGTAGGTTAAACTTAGCCCAGGTGTATATATGTCAAGGTTGGGTGAGGGAATATAAACCTTGAACAGAGTATTCCTCAGTCCACTAAGGAACAAATGCTGTGTTCAAACACATCTCCCAAAAAATCATAAAGTCCTCATTCACTTATGCTAGCACAGATTGCTGAGTTATCTTGAAAATATATGACAGAATAAGGTCTTGAATTCCGATTGTATTTGCGTTGAGCATCACCACAAGAATAAGTCAAGCTCAATAAAACTGCAACAACAGACCTGAGTTTAATCCATCTGTGCTTCTTATTTTATCTTTCACATTACTGTTTTCAAGATGGAACAAAGTTGTACAACATTAATTGTCCTCCTTATACTTAGCTGCAGTTGCGTTTCTAAAGATATCTGAGTAGAAATATAATAGCTTATCAAGGCATCATTGTGTGTTTGATCTACCTATTTATCTATCTAATAACCTACAAACTCATTCAGAAAAATCAATATTATAAAATATTTTGATATCTCTAATATACCCCAGAACTCTTCTTATTATCTTCCTACCTAATATTTTCTTGAAGGCTGAAAGGACAAGAGAAAACATATTGTAAATCAGTTGGCTCTTACTTGATAGATTATAAAAAACTTTTGATCTTGAAACAACATAACCTAAAAGCTTTTCCTTTTTGGCTGGAATCCCAGACTCCAAATGTCATTCAAAGGACACATTTTCATGATACACTGTTTGATACACTACATCCTTGTATAAATTAGTATTTTTTGTGTTTTATTTGTTATACATTGGTGCTTCCCATGAGCTTTCTGATATTCAACTTTGACCATTTCATTGGGGGTATAAAAGTTTGGACATTTAAAGTAGCATTTTAAAGAACTCTTTCAGCATAGAAATATCAGAACTTGCAGAAGCAGAAATTTAAAGTGGAGCAAAAGTAATCTTTCTCCACTGCTAGATAAAACCAAAGAATTTTACACTAAACAAAATGGTACCATAATCAAGTAGAGATATGGATACTTGAGAGACAGAAAGCAAGAACTGTTAGGAATTAGTATTAGAAAAACTATCTTGCTCAAGTTTGCTTGAGTAGAGCTGCCTACCAGTACATGGATTTTCATTTTCTTTTCTCTTTGTGGCTTATTGTCAGCATCTAAATCTCTGGTTTTAAAAACGTGACTTATGAAGGCAAATTCCTTTGGCAACAGTGAAACACATACTGTGGATACATAGTGAATATGCATGGTGGCATATATATAAAAAAATAGAAAATCCTTGTGATCCAATATTTCAGTAAGAACAAATCCTGAAAATATTTGGCTTCAACCAACTTTAATTTAGTGGGAAGAGTAGGAAATTGATTTACTGCAAATTGTTTTAATACTACTGCATAATACAGCCTTGCAAAATTGTCATGAAAATTTACCGGCCCAGATGCAAATTTTTATTTGTCTGCCTTTTTTCACAGTAATCAATCATCATGGTGAATTAGTAATTTTTATTCACTGCATTGCAAAATATTATTCATTTCAGCAAGTTGCATGAGCCAAAATTTGCCAAACTGCTATCCTATAAATACACACTTCTGTATACTTGTCTTTGTAAATAAATCATATGTTGCAGCTCTGTAGCTTGCTGATGTGTTGAAACTGAAATAGAGTTCATGAGGATTACATAAAAATTACAGTTGTAAACAACTGTACAATTTGTTTGCTTTCTTTATTTTTTAATTTTAGGAACGTTGCAGGCACGAATAATAGTAATGTCAGCTATGTGACAGGCCTAATTCATAGGTTTAAGATTGTAGAGAAATATCCTTAGAGCTTTGGTAACAGATATGTAGTATTTTTCCTATAGATCAAAATTATCATACTTAAGCTCCAGGTTATGCCATATCAATGGTGCAGTGATAGTGATTCACCACATCTCTGTATGTATGGTTAAGTAGGAGGTATGGGACTAATAGGTCTGGGTGGATTTCATAGACAAGAGGACTGATGTTGATTTCCGTGGTCTAACAATGTACCTGAAGTACACAGTGTGGAGCAATACGATAAACATATTCAACAGCCATAGCGAGTTGGCTCTGAGTAGGCTGAAACACCTTCATAGCTCAGCATATTACTTTGCGTCCCCAAAACAGGCTGGTTATCTCGATGAATGGGCTTCCTAACCCATCTCTGGGATTCCTATGGTCCTGCTGCAGACTTGCATCTTACCTTCCATAAAATGTATATATATGTAGATATTTAAAGGAAATGATCCAAAAACCTTGCTGGTTTTTGGAAGGAGATCATATGTAGATATTTCTTAGGATACTGTAAAATTAATTTGTATTGACAACATTAACCTTTTTTTTTATTTATTTGCATATTGGCCTAAGAATGCAAGCTGGGTGTAGAAGAAGTGGCGTTTTGTGGAATATTTTAATTTCAGTACTGAGCTTAGCACAATTTGAAGTGGAGCAAGTTTCTGGTTACAAGCTCAGTCCTCCATCATGAATTTCTGAGTAGGTGGATGATTCAGCTCTGTGGTGTCCTGGACCTGAGGTGGCATGTGGCAGACAAGACTGAGGAATTACAAGTTGTCCTAAAATTTCAAGGCTCTTTTACACTGTAAAGCTCTATTTGTATCCGTTTTGTCTTTATTCTGTAACAATGGTATTAGCTCTGACACAATGAAACAAGTTTCAACATCAGACAGTGTTCCTCTTGAATCTTCCTTGGATCGGGAATAACTTTTCCTAAATTGAACCGTGCTCATTCAAGACCATAGCTATGTGGAAAAAAGACAATTTCAAAGGAAGAAAAATCCACGTTTTTTTCAGCTAGATGTAATAGCTATCCATATGCTGGCAAACAGCTACTTTGGCATTGGCTGAATGAAGAGAATCAGTTTCAACCCCATTATTGAAAACGTTCTGTATGTCACAGAAATTACATGAAATATCTGTTTTGATGCCAAACAAAAATTTTTGATTAATTTGTCATTTGATGGTGTAGAGCCTGTTGAGATGTTGCAGAGGGATTCTGTTGCGGGAAGATCTCTATCAGTGATAGGGCATTAAGGTGGGTGAGAAACTTCAGTGTTTAGAAAAGAGGAAGACTGACAGTAAGAAAGGTGAGCTCTAAGCAACAAGAGAGGTAAGTTTCAACAAATACTTAGTGGTCCAAGAGTTCATGAGAAGGCTCAGAGTTGTTTGAATTACTAATGGAAATCAAATAACTGCAAGTAATATACTATGTAAGGCAACAAGCTAGTTTTGCCAATAAGGAGGATGGGGGGGGGGGAAAACCCAATAAAACCAACTACTGATTTACACAAACAGAAGCATTTTTGTTGCGGAGTAAAAGTCAATAACTGAGGAGATAACAAAGGCATCTATATGAGTGTTTATGACAGCAATTGCTTCTGCCAAAGTGTGGAATATTTTTCCGCATTCAGGTGGGTGATGCCAGAACTGAAGATTAACTTTAGATCTGGGATATATTGTATAATTTTCTTTTTGGCATCGCTGATTTAAATATAGGGATTGAGCTATGCAAGAGTGGGAAGCAGATAAACTATCATTAGCATCATTCTAGTAACACCAGCTGCAGTGAATACCAAACAGGTTTATACTTAGCAGGGGAAAGTAAATGTAGTTGTACTGAGATTTAAATATCTATTAACAGCTTGTCCAGTGGCTGAGATTAGACTAGTGTCACGTCAGTTGATATGTTTCACTCACAAAGTGTTCTGCTTAACATTAAGCTAATCACTGTTTATGAAAAAAAGAAAATCATAAATATCTACAATAAATCAGACTGACCTATGGTATACCAGATGCATGCCTGATCATAGATAGAATTTATTATTTCCTTCCTGTAGTATCAGCACACAAGACAAACTTTCAAGAGTTCTGGAATTTAAGCCTAAAATTTAGAGTTTGCTTTTGTTCAAGGCTTCTCAATATGGTTTTACTATTGTTTATTTTTAATATAAAACTGTAATTTGTCTGTATTTTTTTTGTAGGAAAACAGCTGCAAAATAGTATTTTGCTGCTGTAGAAAGCATTTCAGTCCATGCTATAAAAGATTTAACCTCTTCAGAATTTCCCACCAAAAAAAAAAAAGGTACATTTTTCAGATTTTTCAACCAGAGTAGATCACCCACGTATTTTTCAGCATGGATCCATGTATAGTAACATAGGAGTTACTAATGTAATTTCAGCCACAGTAGTACCATCTTGTGTTGCATTGTGAAGCTCTTTGGATTATCTTCTTTTAGGCTTTGGTCACTACTTGTGGCAGTGCCTTTAAAAATCAACATTAAAAAGCAAAGCCTTTTTGCATTGGCAGGGTGCACCAGAAAGGCTGTTCTGGGCTTCAGTGGTTAGGATTCAGCACAGCCTCTCTCTGTTTTACTGCTACCACCTAACTTGCGGCTGCAGGGCGGCATCGCTGTCCATGCACTTATGATCAATTATGTTAACTCAGAGTGGAGCATGGCCTGGTTTTTATCCCAGTTTTATGAGTGTGAGTCACTTTCGACTAGAATATAGATGAATGCCACCGATTAGGAACCATGTTGAGTAGTGCAAAACTGTCTATGAAATTCTTGCAGGTCCTGACCCAGCTAAATTCTGAGGCCAGGACATGCGGAAATCAAGCCTTCAGAAAAACCTTGAAAGCATATACTTAAGTGCAACTGATTTTTTTTATGATTTAAGTTAAGTGCATGCTTAATGTGCTTCCCTCAATATCGACTTTGAGTTGCTCTGAGATAGAAAGAAGTGGAGGGTGTTAATTGCCTTGTATGATTTTGCCTGTGGTTTAGTAATTATAGTGTTGGAGAATTTATGGAGATTTTCTCACAGGAAAGCAAAAAAAATCTGCCTGGATGTTTATTCAGCTGCAACAGTAATAGACTGAACTTGAGCATTTCAGGGGCAGTGGTAAAATTGCTATTGACTTTTGTGATTCAGAGACTGGTATTTATATAGCTGATGAAAAAGATAGTTACAGCTTTGGCTGGATGAGTAGTGGAATCAGAGGTGAGATATAGTCACAGCGATAAAGAAATGCAAGTAACTCTCAAAGTTTGCTCAGGTATCATTCAATGCATGGTAATTTATTAGAAATCTAAACTCTTATTTCACACGGATCAGATGCAGTGGTACTGCTGAATGCTGTGTGAATTAAGTCAGTTTTAAGAATTCTAATCATCAGGCAAAATACATTTTAGACATATAACAGAGATCGACTTAAAGCAAATGTTAATATCAGCTACTTTATTGAACCAGGATATTGCATACTGATTTTAAACTTATTTATTTCCATAAAGAAAACAATGGATGCTTCTGTCACCATAACCCTAGTAACTTTCTTGACCACTGTCCTGTTCTTAGTTGACTGGCTGCTGTTATTAGAACATCACACTAAACACACCAGGTAGCATTTTTCTGTTTTGATTTTTGAGGGCGTTATGGAAATTAAAACTTCAAAATTATCTAGCACAAAAATGTTATTATTTCTGAAAAGAGCAAAGAATAATGTATTTAGAAATGAGTCTTCTCTTTACATGTGGTCTGGATACACTCTGGAAAAATTTTGTGTAATACAAAGAGAGAAAGCAGGCAGGTTTTATACATTGGGAAGGCAATATGCTTCAGACTAAAGTGGTTTGGCTTCCTGTGTACATTGTATACATGAAATGGGAAAAGAGAAAGCTTTGCTCCATTACTTTTTTTGATTTAAGGATGTAAGTAAAATTGCTTGTCTCCTGGCTTTTCTGAATCTGAGGGGTTGTAGACTACAAGCCTGATTCCTAGGCATTATGGAAACTCTGTCAGCTGCTCCAGTAGACAGACGTCATCACACACACACACACATCTGGGCTGGCAGGATATTTTTATGAAGGGTTTTGGCTTAATTGGAGATGTTATGGAACTGTTGAGTCTTTGGATCACCCCCAAAAAATTTCCTCTAAAACAGAGGGAGCAGGAAATTTTCATAGGAAGTAAAGATGTTGCACTTATAAGAGCAATTGCTATAATAATTCTTCTTGTGTCTCTGAAAGTCCACAAAAATTACCTTCATGAAACCTCATGTTCTTGACTAATAAAAGTGGTAGTAATAAGAAATATCTATGATAATATATAAATTTGGTATTTCATGCCAGGTCATATATTTCCCATGCTTCTACGAAAACCTGGTACAGAGGAATAACAAGAGATAAAAGCCATAAGTGCCATGTTCAATCTGTGATGGAGACAGGACCATAAAAATCTCTCATCCTTATAAAAATGAGTGAAGCTACTTGTCCTCTGGTGTTAAATTTAACATTGGAAACACTGCTAAAACTCGTGCATCATGCCTTGAAGAACAAATCAATCTTACCTTGCTTCATGCAATTTTCCATTGACTCCAGTCACCGGTTCACTTGTGTTTGGACATAGGATTAAGGCAGAAATTTAAAAGTAAAATTGTTGCTCTGATCATTCTTCAGCTATTTTTTTGTTCCTTATCTCTCATTTTGGGCACAGTGACGGAGCACTGCCTAGAGGTAGGTCAAAAATAACAGACTTGTCGCCTGCAAGTAAACTGTGGAGGCTGGAGAAGTCAGGTAATGAAACAGGATTTCATGATTTGCCTTGTGCAGGGTGTTACCAGTAGCTGAGCCCCAACGGATGCAAAGCTGCCACAGCTCCATGACCCCAGCCATGAGGCTGAGCACATATTGCTGTGTACATACTTAGCGTAAACTACAGCTGACCAGTTGGATTGGAGGTGATGTACCATAACAGTGAGTACACACATAATTTAAAAAAAACATTTACCTGTGCTTCGCAAAGTTCATTTTGGAAAAATTAATGTGGGTGCTAGGTGTTAGTACATAGATTATTTGAGCCATGACTACAGGACCCAATACTTTTCTGTTGCACCACTGAATCTTCAGAAGGACAACCACAGCAAAAGTCAGTGGGAGGAGAAGTTGCAGAACTGACCTTTATCACGCCGCTAAGTTACAGGCTTCACCCCCATCACACCTCAGGGTAGTCCCTTCTTGTCATGATCATCTATACAGATGGGAAGACATTGACATTCAGGAAGATAAATGTAGTGAGATTAACTTTAATGTGATGATTATGTGTATTGTTAATTTTTATTTTTTTTTGGTCTTGGCACCTGAGGACTGTCTGGCATGTACGTTATAAGGCTGTATGGGCTTATGCTGTAGAAACAGAGAGTAGAAAGACTCTATTACGATTTTCAGTTGTAAAATAAAATCCCACTAAAAATGTTACTGAAAATAGCTAAACGGTATGATATAAAATCTAAACTATTTCTCCATTAGAAAAGGATGAACAATTGCCTAGAAAGGTCTAACAGGCAAGGTGAGAGCATAGCAATGTAGACTTTCTACATTAAAATAAAACAACAACAACAAACCCCCAAAAATAAAACACTCAGCATAAATTATTTCTGGAATCTATTTTCTCTGCTGGCAGATGACAGTGATTATACTAATTATACTTATATTTTCTGCAGAAGTTTATGGATAATGTATGAAATTAAAATATTGCTTCAGATTTTGTTTGTCAGATGTTAAAATTACAGAGAGAAAAACTTTATGTGAACTTTTTGAGAGCAGTAATCTCAGGAAATGGGCAATCCAAGTTTAGCGTTGTTTTGGCATTACATTCTCTTTGCAGTAAAATGTTGAACAGATGTATCTGATAGCAGTTGTAACCTATTCAGAAGGAAGACTGCCAGTGCTAACCTACCACTGGTATAAAGCAATAAAGTGTCTCTGGAACCTGTTCACTACATATGGTTTGCCTGAGGTTACTGTCTTGCCTTTCTTACAATGTTACCCAATAAATCACAGAAAATATGGATTCGTTTTGAACTTAAATGAAATAAGACAAAAATAAAAAAAAAATAGAGAGCAGATTGTGAGGACTGCTAAATATTTTCATTTCAGAGATGAAATAAGCCATTTATAAGGCTAAACTATTTAAAAAAAAACTAAAATAATGCCACTAAAATGTCTTTATTGTTGCTTAATATACTTATTTTCTTTCAGAAAGAAATCTTTTTGCAGCCAAGACTTATACAACATCTGCTGTGTTAATTATCAATATATTACTAAACCTTCAATTTCCTTACTCAAACGTAATTCTTTAAAACATTAAGAGAAACAATGGATTTAGGAGTGTATCACTTGGGGATTTGATGTACTGTTTGACTTAGATTCTTTCATTCTGGCCAGATGGAGTTCATAAGAAGTTGTGGGGGAGGGAGTCTCTAAACTATTGCCAAAAAATCTTTACTGCACATGCAATATTTGCAAAAATGGTGAAAGGACAGCTTATCCAGTGGTGGCCTGTAGGGAAAAAAAGCATACATTTTACATATTAGTTATATCCTTAATGTAAATTCAAAGGTAATTCCGCTTCAGACTGGAGAAAGCATGTTTCCCATACTTCCCAGCTTCTATTTGAAATGAACCATTTGCTTAATCCATTCCCATATCAGTTTCTACAATGGTAGTACTTAAAAAGTCATGGAGCAACAGGTAAGGAGTTGGAGTCTCCCTATCATTTTTATTAAAGACTAGGACTTTGGAAGATAAAACAAAGGAATGAGATAAATGATCCAAAAAGTCCACATATTTGATTTTGAATTACTTAAATTTGGGGGAAAAAGTATAGTTTCAGTTACCTAAGGCGGGATTTGTATCATCTGCATCTGAGCTTGCACCTTGTCTGCCTTTAAGTCAAGAGAGACAAGCTACCAATTTTAGCAAGCCAGCTAACTTGTTTTTGACAATTACTGTGCATGAGGAGAACTGCTAATATTTATATTTTTCCTCTGATGCTACAGGCAGCCTAGGGAGGCAAGCTCAGATTTCGGTGTTTACACTGGCCAGGTGAATCCTTCCCCCACGACCGCTGGTATGTCATGCTACTGAGTTTATGCTGCGTACTCAAGTGAGCTCAGAGACAGTACAGCTTAATTGTGTTCGTAATTTATTTCTTCATTTACTATACATGTGATGCTCTTCAGAGGGTGTAAATTGTCCTGGAATTCAGCAACCAGGAGTCAAGCCCAGGCCAAACAGCATGTAAGTTCATTTGAGTAGTAGGATGAGATACTAAGAGAATCATCTTTGGGTTTAGGTGTGCTCTGGGTAGGTGACTCTTGGACCATCTTATTGGACTTGCCTGCTTAACAGACATGCCTTGTGTGGGTAAGTCCTTTGGACTATGCAGAGATTTGATGTGGATGAATTTACTTTAAGGTCAAAGAGATTTTTTTCCTCAGGAAATATATAAATTTATTGCACTATATTGTATCTAGTAGGCTATATTTTAAAATATGTATAACATTCTTTAGGCCTTCAGAAAAAGTTTATTTAAAAGGATTGACTATATAAATAAATTTAGAGAAAATATGTATTGATCAAGTTCTGCTATTAAGATTGCTTTACTTTTCATCTTGGCAGTTCTTCTTGCGGAACAAAAATTTTGCTCTTTAGGAATAATGGGCCTCATTCCTAGTGGTCATAAATCAAGTCAAAGTAGCCTGGGGGATTTATACCAGAGAAGGATCTGCACCACCAGGTAAAATTATTCCCAAAGGAAGATTCTTGGTGTGATTCCAATGAATTTGCTGAGTAAATGTGTCCCTTTAATCACATATGAAATAGCCCAGCTTCCTCATATGCGATGTTACTAGCTTGCAGAAAGAGATTTCTAATTTGCTCTTTCCTATCTACTGACTGGCTGAATTAGAACTAATAAGATACCCACAGCTACTTTTCTTCTCTTACACAGCCAATATTATTACTTTGTTACTTTACACTACTTTTAAAATGGTGAAATATTTTGCCAGTAAATAAAGATTAGGTTGTCTCAGTAGACGTAAAATCTTTATGAGTTTTTATTAGAAAATATATATAGCTGAACAAAACAATTTTAAATGCAGTCTGTAATGTAGCTCGACAAAGCTATATTCGTTATCTTTTAAATTATCATCTCTATGTGTTAAGCTAATATCTAAAAAGAGATAGGAAAAGTGTAAGCTTTTGGAATAAAATAGTAAGTTACAAGCAGCAAGATACATGTTAGGAATTAATTTGGTATGGCTTTTTCTGTTTTCTGAACAGATTAGAACATATAAATATTGTTGAGTTTTGTAGTGTTTTAAAAGGCTGATATTGTTTAGAAGCACATTTTCTCTAATTTTGCAACTTTGAAATAATGCAACAGCAATAATTTTTGCTTGAAAGTTAGTTTCTTATTTAGACAAAAAATCTGAGGCCCATGAAGAGCATTAACAGTCGTGTTGAACTCCATAGAGACAGTTACTATCATCTTTTTGCCATACCACAGAAAATAAAATTATTAATGAGATGGATTATAATAATTATGATAAAGAAAAATGATTTCTCCACTGAAAAGAGATTTTGCTATTTTTTCCTAGAGTTGTATTTTGTTCACATGTAGTTTATAAATGAAATAGCTGTTTGACAGCAGAAAATGTTTGTTTTCAAAATTTAGTAGAAAATTAAAATCTGCTAACTTTCATTCGAAGAAAATATGCAGTGAAGGTCAAACGCAAGACAGACAACTTTAAACTCATACAGGGTTTTTTCTTCAAAACTATTTTTAAAAGGTTATGACTTATTGAAATGTGAGTCAGCAGTAAAAAGGGTAATATACAATTAAATGCACAAACCCTATTTTTAAATAACATGAAGGTTGTGATACATACTGACAAAAGACAGGAAATTTAAAGTTAAGGCTGTAACTCTGGCTTTAAGTCATGTCATGGAGAAACAGAGAGCATTATAGATAGAATGTCAGCCTTAGCTTTCAATTTCCTGGCTTTTGTCAGTTTATGTCACAACGTTAATTATGTTTAACATAACTTTTGGATTTAATTTCCTTGTCTATATTTCTGTAAATTCTTGTTGTTGTTGCTGTTGTTGTTATAAGGGAAAATAAATTTCATTACAGTTAAGAAGGTACATGTTATTTAGCAGCATGTTTTTTTTTTTTTTAAGTTGCACTGGTTTTCACTGGGATATAGTCCAGCTTCTTCATAGTAGCTGGTATGGTGTTATGTTTTGGACATCTGATGAAAACAGTGTTGATAACACAGTGATGTTTTAGCTATTGCTGAGCGGTGCTTGCACCGCCTCAAGGCCTTTTCTGCTCCTCACCCTGCCCCACCAGTGAGTGGGCTGGGGGTGGGCAAGAGGTTGGGAGGGGACACAGCCCGGATAACTGACCCCAGCTGACCAAAGGGATATTCTAGACCATATGGCGTCATGCTCAGAAATAAAATTTGGGGAAGAGGATGAGAGAGGGACGCTGGGAGTGATGGCATTTGTCTTCCCAACTAGCTGTTATGCATGATGAAGCCCTGCTCTCCTGGGGATGGCTGAAATCTGCCTGCCAATGGAAAGCAGTGAATCAATTCCTTATTTTGCTTTGCTTGTGTGTGCAGCTTTTGCTTTACATTTTGAACTGCCTTTATCTCAACCCATGAGTTTTCACACTTTTACCCTTCCGTTTCTCTCCCCCATCTCACTGTGGGGTGACTGAGTGACTTAAACCACAACAAAAGTGTATCAGGTATTTCTCCAAAGCCATAATAACTTGGAAAGCCTATCTTTAAATATCCCAGTATTGTTATTTAAAAATTGTTCTGGATGATTTTTTTTTTACCTACTTATTGAAGATTGGGATCTATCTATTTTTGCAAAA
Organism: Ibidorhyncha struthersii; assembly: GCA_013398815.1. Lineage (NCBI taxonomy): Eukaryota > Metazoa > Chordata > Aves > Charadriiformes > Charadriidae > Ibidorhyncha > Ibidorhyncha struthersii. The sequence continues at coordinate 219,770 of VZSZ01010956.1, read as the reverse complement.
GCCTTTTGCATTAAAAAAAAAGGCACTGAGAATATGTATACCAGTTCTGAACCTATCACAATTTTAAGGCCAGAATAGATATCCTAGATAAAGCAAAACTATGGTTTCTTAGGTGTTAGGACACTTTATAATCAGTGAGTCAAGTTCTGCAACATAAGTTTAGCGATTCCGGCCAACCCAGTTTCATTGCACAAGGCAGAAAGCTTTACCAGGAGAAGCGGAGTCTGGCTTTGCTGTCCCTGCCACAGCCCCTGCAGAAGTTGGTGGGGATGTTGAGTGTGAGTGAAAACTGCAGAACCAAAGCTGCAGTTTCACTATTTTAATCTGCATTAAAATGAATGTACTGCAATCTCTTCAACAATATTGCTATGGTGGTCAGCGTGAAATATTACCTGGACTGGGCATCACTTCTAAAAGACTGAAGTATGCATGTGGTGGTTTACTTACGCCTCCTTAAAGTACAAAGTTCATAATATCAAAGGAATTTGGGGCACTGCCTTGTTACCAGAAATGTCACTCTATGGTGGACTTAGAACAAACTTTACAGATATTTATAAGGGGAGTAGGAAAGGGCAGACATCTGTGTCAGTTCCACAAAATAACGTTTTGCACAGGCTTGTAATTTCTTTAAATATTAAAAACTTGCAGGCTTCCCAGAGAAACAGAAGTCAAAATAATTTTATACTGTTTCAGCTGTTTCTCCTGGAAGTTCTTGGCCTCCATAAGCACTGATGACCAGATTATTACCTTATGAGTTGGTACTAATCAGAGAAAATACTTCCACAATCTGCGGACGTAATTCTGCCCTGTACTTTTGTGTTTAATTCCCTGTTGGTTCCCATATTTCAGAAACAGAGGAAACAGAACTGTTCATTTTAGAGTACTTTCCATTACCAAAAAATAGATGTACTTATTTATGTATTTATTTAATTTATGCAGGACATAAGGACATTTGTGTTAAGAACAATTGATTTTTACTGAAAGCAGGAGCCCCTAGGCATTGGCCATAAATCTGATCTCACTTGGTGCACTCTTTGAAGTATTATACCTACCTTGGAGCTGAAGTCTTGTATCATGCTATCCTTAGAAACCTGGATGCAACACAATGACTTTCAAAACACTTATTCCCCAGCTTGCTGGCTCTTCAGGAGCTTACATTTGGTGTGGCTGATGAGAAGCCTTTAGATCCAAATTTGACCTTTGAAACTAGAATAGGAATCTTTTAGATGTGTAAATAAACAAATTTCCAAACAGTAAAAATTGACAACAGGCTTTTATCTTTTTTATTTTGACATTTTGCTACAACTAAATAGGGCAACTTTTCTACTTCAACTTCAACTACTGGAATTGGATAGGTCAAATTACCATTCCTTGAGGACGGCCAGATCTTGGATCCTTGGTCTTGGTTGCAGATTTTGCCTCCTGATGATTGCTCATGCCTGGTTTTACTCCCCCTGTTCAGCAGGAAAATTCATCAAGTCTCAGTGATTTGCAAATAAGTCAAACTTATATGGCCAGCTTTTTGTCTTCCTAATACAGATTTTAAAAATAACAGATAAGTTTCAGATTTAACTTTTATGTACTTTAAAGCTGTATTTTTGTAGCTTACTATTCCTGAAACAGGCAAAAACCCCTCCAACTGTGGATATAGGTTTTGTAGTAAATCAGCAACAAACATGCAAAAACAGTAACAGTAGATGACTTAAATAACTTTGCTTGATCCAAGTTGGAATTTTTCCTCTCTTTCACTACTGGCAAAAACCCGTGGAATAGTCTGCACTTGCAGATCTTGGAAACAATCTGTTTTCTGTAAGAGGTCAGGCAGGTTAACTGGTCTCTTTACTGTTAAATACCATTCAATATATATTTTTTAATAACTAAAGTATTTGCAAGTTCAGGAAAAGTTTTGTCTATCTTAAATGCAAGAGTTTTATTTTGGACAATGTCTTGTGATTTTGCTCAATTTCAATTTAGTGAAATAGTTTTGAATGATACACCTAGAATAAGATTCCCACTATTCTCACTATTAGGTATCTGACCACTGAAGTCAAAGGAAGTCTTTCTACAGACTGTAGTGTGTTTTAGCCTGGGTCCCAGATTCAATTTTTGTCTGCTCTTTGTTTCTCTGCTTTTGCCCACGCTAATTTAATTTGATGTTACGGGTTGGGGTTGTGATTTCATTTTTGTTTGGTTGTTTTTTTGCATACATTACCACTTAGATTAACTTCCTTGCATCTCTAACACTTGTCTTTCTGATTGCCATTTAAGTGGTCCCAGGAATCTAAGATACTCATAAGAAAAGGCATGACTTTATAGGAAATAAAATTTTGACTGTTAAGTTTATGTGAATGTATCATAACATAAAAAATTAGATTTTTTTTTAAATAACTGGTAATAATAGAGCACTCTGATGAGCTGTAAAGTACTGATATGGCAAGCTACTTCTTAGTCACCACTATACACTGTTTTCTAGAGACCCATTCACTGAAAGAGTCATTTTTATACCTTATCTGCTAATTTTGTATGTTGACATTTTATTTCAGTAACCTAAGACCTATATGTTTAAAAATTAAACATTTCTCTATAAATGTTTTAGAATGTGATCTCGCACGTTCTTGGCTACAATTCTTATTTTATTTTACAGTTTCTTGTTATTGTCAAGATACAGCCACGGCTCAAAAGAGGAAGCTGTGCTGGTAAACTGTCCTTTTTTATGTCACCAGCCTTTTCCGCTTATTAGTCTTTCTTTTAAAATTCCTTATTTGCCACATTCAGCAGGACTGTGAACTGCTGCAATAAAAGCTACAGCTGTTTCTCCTTTTTTTCTCCTTTTGCCTTGTGCTAAACATGTCCCAAATACGGTCAACAATGGCCTGTCTACCTAGGAAACAAGCATCAAGTGTGTCTTTTGTTTTGTTGCATTCCTCCTTTGCTGCCCCATGAGGAGCAGGTTTTATAGCACTTACAGCATGTCAGCCAGCAGCAGCCGTCATGAGGAAGACTGTGGGTCGTAATCTGCCATTAACGCTTCTAGCCAGAAACTCTCTGGGGTGGCTCCAGACTCCACTGCCAGCAGCACCAGCTGGCCCAGCATCCATGTGGGCTGGTGTATGCCCTTTTTCCACTTTTATTAGGGAGTTGCTGTTGGGCCAAGAGGTCCCGAGGTGCCCCCAAGCTGCCCTGGTGCATTGCCTCCAGAATGAGAAAGGCTCTCATTTGGCATCTGATGGCGCGGACCATACCAGCAGTTCATGGCTGTAGATGTGACCTCCAACCTGTGATTTGTCACTGGGGATAGGCCAGTCGCTTAGGTCTGTTTGCAAATGTGCTGTTGTTCATCTGGTTCTGGCTTGGTGGACTCCAGGTAAATTTTGATATAAACAAGACAAAGGTCTGGTTTCAGTACTCAGGAGAGCCCACCCAACAGTTGCTGTTCTTCCTTTGTAGTGTTACTGGTTTTATACTGACAACCGTGCAGGGAAAGGAACTTTTAAAGCATGGCTTCCCTTTGAGCACCCAATAATGAATTATTAAAATAACATTTTGTGAACTATATATTCTGTCTCACACATATATTGTCTCAAGACAATCAGCCTTTTTGTATTGTGACATGAGAGGAAAAAGTTGCTTTGATTCTGGAAAAAATGCAAATTACCTTAAAAAAAAAAAAGGGAACAAAAAAAGAACAAGCTAGCACTCTCTTTGTTCTGTAGACAGGAGTTCAAAGAGGCAAATGAATTTGTTTTCTACTCATGCAACCTTGATGTGGCTGGTAGATTGTTTTGCCATCAATCCCTCCACCACAGAGACTGACAGAGATCGTCTTGTTCCCAATGGTGCCTGAGACTGCAGTCCCATCCCTGCTTTTTAGTAGCCAAAGCATGTGGTATAATTGAAGGTAACTGCACATTTCTACTGGTTTTGTTTATGCATAATGAATGGGGCAAAGAACTAATGATTTATTAAAATAAAAAAAAAGTAGTTTTCATCCAGGCCAGTTTCCTGTTTAAGTGCCAAGATTTTATTGAAGAAGGTGGGGATGAATAACTGAGGTGAAAAGGACAACACAAGGAAAAACTGAGGCTCTTATTCTAGAGACAGCTTTTTTTTTTTTTTTTTCATTTAATGTAAACTTGGGATTGTATTTTCAGCTCCGATTGACCCAAATACAATGTGAGATGAGCGATGGTTTATCATACCAGTCTTCTAAGGAGCTCCCATGCCGGAACCTTTTCAAGTCAAGTCACTGCCTCGGCACCTAGAAAACAGTCATCACTGAGCACTTTCTATATAAATTATGAGTAATTAGCAGTAACATTTCATTTAAACATTTTAATAAATACATACATAAAAGCTATATAGAGCAGCATCAATCATGCTCCTTTTAGTATCTGAAGTGCCACGATAGCAAAGGAAGGCAGTAGAAAATGCACATGGGGGCCCAGCTTGAAGAAAGCAAGCTGTATCAGTGGAATACCTGTCAACTGTATATGGATTTTCACGTGGTTAGTATCTGGGGATGTCCAGACTACCATTTCCTCACTAGCTCCTTCTTAGATTTATTTACTGGTCCTTGTTCAAAGAATGGTACTGACAAGTGAAGGTATTCTCTGGGTGTGGAGCTGGAACGAGTGAATAGGTAATATGGTAATCATGATTACTATGTTTCCATTGATATATAATCCTATTTACTGCAGTGAAAGTTTCCTGAGTCTGGTAAAACCACAGAACCTGAGCTGCAACAAGTGTATGCTTGTTTCAAGATGCAGTTACTGCTTATGTTTTCTGTACTAAAAACTTTTAGATGTTACAAAATAATTAGTGTTTTTTCAAGATGAGCCTATTTGGTGATAGTATAGAATATACTTAATCACCAAAATGTCCAGTTTTACATGTTGACTGAAACTGAAGAAATATTGCATTCTTGGCTTGGGGATAAATCAAATGAAACCAAACTGTTGACTTTAAAAATATTACTCACAATACCCACTGTGACAACTCACCACTAAAAGATGGTGCCTTGGTGTCCTACTCCAGGCTGAGTATTTAAATGTATATTTTAGTAAACAGCCACTAAACAAAACCAAAGATATGATAGCTTTTTTGAGTTAAAATGAACAAAACACTTTGCATACTCTTCATTTGATTTCTCATTTTGGTTGTGTTAGTAAAAGTATTACTTGTTTCATTTTCAGTACTCTTCCAATGGAAAACACTAAGTATTTGCCTTAAGTAAAAAGTTTGTGCTGTATTACTGCTTTTCTTAGCATAACCTTGAATTTATGAAATGTAGCAATGATGATACATTTATTCCAGGCTTCAGAATTTGCTGGTACCTGTAAGGCATTTGTTATCTCATAGTAACATATCTCTTATCTGTCTTACTGGTTAATTGCACCATTGCCCAGCACTATCAGCTGTATAACCTTGATTAATCTAAAACTATTGTTTGTGATATTTCCCATATTCCTGATGGAGAGGACTCCATGCGCTAAAAAATGAGAGTTTTTCAGGTGTTGTGTTTATTATTTTGCTGTCTTTATTAGAAGATTGGTACTTAGAAACCAATCATATAAACGCATGATTGTTATTAAACTGGTAAAAAACTGCCTCGATTAGTAACTATTATTAAGTTCAACATTGTATGTACAACATATGTAATAAAATTACACTTAACTGTAGGTGTGAATCAGCACATAAAGAAGCACCTGTAAGAATTTATCTACTATTTTCTGTTCATGGTGTTCCTTATAAAAAGAGTAATGCCTTTGCAGGTGTTCTAAAATACGTATGTAATTTTAATATGAGAAGCACAATGGATTAATTAAGTGTATATTAAGAAAAAGAGAAGAATACAACAAATATTTAGTTATAAACATGTATTTGACTTTGTAAATTACTGTTGTAATTTTATCACAAAGTTGGGACAAAAAAATCTAAAATCTTTGCCAAAGGAAAACAGCCAATCTTTGATTTCACCGTTTCAGAGTGCTCAGACTCACTGTGGGGAAGTCTGCACTACCTGTAAAGCATCACAGAATCTCAATAACCATATAGACTTGTGTTGCGATAAATCTATAAGTGGTTTCTTATTCTGTCTGCTAATTTTTGTCAAATTCTGAATAAATTCTAAGACTTTGTTACTTGTCTTTGATTTGTGGTGGTGGTGGTGGTTTTTTTTTTTTTGTGTGCTGGCAAGCATCTTAAACATTGCAAATAAGTTGAAAAACAACTCTTTCTTGCAAGCTTTAGTTTTTAGGATTAGCACATTTGTTATACTTTTGTTTATAAAATAAGTGTCATTACAGTGAATCTTTCGATAAATTTCTCTTAAATCTTTATGCCTTTCCCTATGATATTGAATTCATAGTATGGGCCCACTTTTTCCTTTTAAAAATGTAAAATCAAACCCAAAGGATTTGGAAAAGTCACGTAATTGTAAAAGCATGTAGTAATGCTTCCTTTTATTATTAATTTTAAGCTACCTCCAGCCACTCGTATTTTCATAAACACTAGTGGAACAATTGTCTTGTATGAGCTGATAACGAACTGCTTTCTCAGTCTTCTGAGCAGAAAAAAAAAAAGACATTTGCAAAAGGAAAGGGGGAACAGAGCAGTACTATAGTAAATGATGGTAAATAGCCCTACCATGTAAAACTGAAAAGTAGGAAAGGAAGTTAAATTGACAATCTTGTTATGGCAAAAGAGAACACACTTTAAATGAGGATATAAGAATTTATTATGTCTGATTAATATCTTAACAGCTTCATCAAAAAAAACCAAACAGTTGCTTTCAGTCCAGTTGCAATGGTACTAATGCCTGCAGCCAAATTATTTAATTCATGCAGAAGAACCTCTTTGATAACACAATTTAATTTTTTATGCAAAAACTTGCTAATACCTACCCCTTTTCCTCTGGTACTATGATCATCCTTTCACTCTCCTTCTGGCCCCAAAGGTTCAGCAGGACGGGGGACAAGGGGTTTCAGCAAGACATCAGCATCCTGAGTCCTTTACTACCAGGAACAGATGCTGTGGCCGCCCGGCAGTGGGGTGTCTGCCACCACTCTCCAGGCACGTCGAGACGAGCCCATGCAAGCCATGCAGGCCTGTGCTGTCAGGTCAATAAAAAGTTTGGGCCTTTCATTAGGAAGTGTAAAAAATTGCATCTACTGGGATACAAGAAGCCTGCAAAATCTCCAGGCTTTGGCTTAATATCTAAATGTTTTAGTATTGACAGATAGGGTGGAGGTCAAATGGCAGGGGCCTTTGGTGTGCCGTTTGTAGAAGAGTTTCAATTTAGAGAAAAAGGGGATTGTAATGATTTTTTGCTGATCTCTAGCTGATATCCTTTCCCTCTTTTGAGAGCTCCCGTTTCATTCATGTATTTGGCACAAAAATCAATCTAGTACGAGATACTGCAAGGCCTCATAATCAGCTATTACAAAACAGGAAGATTGAGCCTGGTATTGGAGAAAAAGAAGAATTTCACTGTTGGCTGCAATTTAACTAGACACTTCAAGATGGTCCTCAAAGGTTACTTGCCCACCTATGGTGCCCCTTTACTCTTAGCCTTACTATATTACACTCTAGCAGCAATATGAAGTCACACAATGGAAAGAAATATGAAACTGTATTATTTAACTGTCTTGTTTCTTTCTACTGTATGCACATTTGAAACACCTTTCTAATAAAAAACCCCATAATAATAAGAAGGAAAATATTAGAGATCAATGAAATTCTGTGGTTTAGATTGGTGGTAAAAAAGCATATATATATTCAAGAAAGCTCTCTCCTTTCCTCTTCCTATAACGAATTCTGTTGTAGGCGTAAGTGCCTGGTCTGTATCTTAGTGAAGTCAACATCCATCTGTTTGAATAAATGTCACGTGAAACTGAAACTTAACCCAGGCTGACCTTTTTTTTTCCTTCCAGAGTTTGTTTAAACCAATGCGTAGGTGCTACCCGTGTTTGCTTTTTTCCTCTCTCACATTAATGATAATCTTTGTACACTTTAAATTTCATTAGCAGTGAGTAGGATTGATCTGTAACCTGGTAAAAAATTTTAGGTACTGCAAGGTGAATTCAAAATTTGTGGTTTGTGTGAAATGGTGGCTGTGTGAGTGCCACTGTTCATAGCACTGGCAGCTTGGCTACTGTAACTGGAATTTCATAATCAGTAAAGATAATCTGAGCAGCAATGAACACCAGAAATAATCCTTGGCCGAAATTGTTTCTATTTATGACTGCTTTATGTAAAGGTATAAAGATGAGAACTGATGACCATATTATAACAATGTGTGGTTACGAAACTCTCACTTAATGGAGTTTTTTATAGCTGAGATAAGTATTTAAGCGAGGGAGTAATGTGTAAATATTCTCACATATAACTTTGTAGCTGGAAAAACACACTGGTTCATCTAATTCAATAGCTGATGGGCACATCTAGAAAAATCTGCCATAGATATTTTTTTTTAGAGGGGAGATTCACAGATAATGGGTAATATTGCTTACTGGAAATTCTGATGATGTTGAAAGGCTGGAATCTTTTAGGTGCGTAAGTTATTTTAGGCTCTAAGTACAATTTGAGAACAATGACATGCATCTAATTTGAATATGTTACTCAGACCATATGAGAAACAGGCCTGTGGACTACACCGTGACAGTCACAAGGAGTAAGATGAATGTCTCAGTGGGGCAATACTTACCATATACTTACGACTGAGGAGTCAGCAAGGCTGGTATTGAAAAAAAACCCAACTATAATGTGATATAAGGCTGTTATCTAATGCAATAGTTGTGCAATATAACAATACCTCTAACAAGGCTAACGAAATGAAGGGTATATTCTAAAATTATTTTTAAGTTTTTTCCTGACGTTCAAGGCTGCAGAAAATCCAAGATGGTGTAATCACTGGACTACATAATCAGTGAGATCAAAATGAGGTTTGTGTTAACCTGATCTTCAAATATTTTATGTCAGAAGCACATTTTGAGGAGAGGGCCAAGGTGCAAATTATTATTTGTTAATTTTTCTTTGCTACAAGAGAAAATTTTTGAAGCATTAGGAAACTTAAAGACTTGCAAAATTTCTGTTGTACACAAACATTTTCACAAACACTGTGTTCCTTGATTTTATTTTATTTATTTTTTTTAAAGTGAGTCATCATAGATTCCTGAAGTATTTCATTCAAAACAGCCCTTGAACTGGAGAGATGAGTGTCATTTGCAGAACACTGCTCATTTCCATGTCAGTAAGAGTCAGCATATGTATGAGTGACCAAATGTCTACACTATAGGAAATTTCTGCAACATAAGATAATAGTCAAAGGCTTTCAGGAGTCACATAAGAAAAAAAAACCAACAGTAAATGAATCTTTGTAATGAATCTAGTTTTTCTGCTTTGAGCTTGCTCTCAATCTCAAAAAAAAAAAAAATTAAATGGCTTTTTCAGTGACTGTTTTGGCACTATTACATCTTCTCTTCACCCCTTAGGAGAGCTTTTACCTTTAATTTTGGTGTATCCTGCTGTGGCCATGCTATTACTTAGCTATGACGAGTTTTAAAATTACAAACATGTGGGGCTAGGGTTGCTGCATTTTGCTTAAGCCTTTCAAAGGGGCTTGTTGATGTTAATATACAGCACCCCTGCTGTGCTTTTTTTTCTTATTCTGACTTTCTTTTTTGTTACATTTTGCATGTGGAGCCTGAGTGATTAATATTTCATCAGTTCTTCAGTGCAGCATGACACAAGGATGTGTTGCATTCGGCTTTTTTTGAGCTCTGTTGGCACTGAATTGTGACTAATAGCTGGAGCTGGACCTCTAATGGTTTCATGGGGTCACCATCAAATAGAAACAAACAACTGTTTGCCACACCATTAATCTATAAGAAGTTAATTAAGTACTTTCCTCTGCATTTTAAATATGTTGCCTTCTCTACTGTATGTCAGAAATTAGTGAGTACTATTCTGATCATGTATACCACTAGCTTGTCTTAGTTCAATATTTAATATAAAATTCAATACACAGTATCATAGTTTCGTCACAAAAAAATGGAAGTGTTACAAAATTTTGTGAAAACAACTTTGATCTGTATGTTTTGGCTAGAGATGACATAATGAAATGCATTTTACAACTTAAAAACTGCTAAATAAAGAAGTATATATACATATGTGTGCACACACACACGTCAGATGTCAGTAACACAATCACTTTGTCTATACTAGACATTTGTTTTCATAAATTAAACTGGATGCTGTTTTTCATATTTAGCTTGAAATTTGTAATAAGGGCATCGGGAAAATATGTTGTAGAAGCTTCAGTATTCTGAATAATTTTATTTTTTTTAAAAAATAATGCATGTTTTATGAGTGCATGTATTGGTGTCTGATCGCTAATCATTTTTCACGTGCACATCAGATTGTATGCTTAGGTTAGCCTTGCAAGTTAGTGACAGTGGTGATGGTTGGTGGCAAACCAGAGACCAGAATGCTAAGATTAGATCAGAAAAAATAGGAGTTAAAAGTGGGGGAAAAATATCAGCTTAGCTAAATCTGCAAGAAACTCAGACTGGAGGGCTCTTTGATTATATTTCTACTAGATAACTTATTTGAACTGCAGTATAAATGGATAACCCACATAAGTGCTCTTATCAGAAGCCTTTGGCTCTTTGTAGTGATCTCAGTGGGCTACAATTCTTCTACCAAAACCTCAGTGATCGCATTAACAATAGGAAAACCAGTTAACGTTGGCTTATTAAGCTATATGTACAAATATTTAAGTTTCTGTGATCAGTTTGCCAGCGTTGGGGTTACTTTTGTGAGTAATTGTGTGGATCTTTCTGCTCATTATTTTCAAAACCTAAGGGAGTGTTTAGCAGCAGACTTCTACCCAGGCTTAGCTGTGGAAGACCGACTTAAAGAAACAAACCAAACTCTTCTTATATATTGAGCACAAATATATGCAAGTTATATAGTGTATATTCATCTTTTAGAACAATAAAGAATATTGGAAAATGAAAAGTAAAATATATAATAAGCCTTATCTCAGAACCGTGAAGAAAATTAATTCAAACACTATGAACTACCTTAAAGATTCATTATGTTTTATTTATTTTCTATCATCTGTCAGAATGAAAAAGATTTTTTTGACTGTTATTCCACTGAAACCATTTCTAGTACTACAACGTTTTCTTCCAAAATTAACAAAGGCAAATGCATTGCAGCAAGTGAATGAGAAAATGCTACTGTATCATCACCTTATTGTATCTGAATGCAAACAGAGCCACATCCCCCATGGTTTGGGTGTTCCCCAGTGTTTACTGCATGGCTGCCTATTGGTAAGACTGCTTCTATTTCCTACTGCTTCCCACCTCTGACCATGTAGTGTGCTACTGGAGGAGAAACTCCCTATTCAAGTGTTGTCAGTTCACATTTGTGTCATTATTTTCTTTACAGGCCCTACAACATTCGGGTGTAGGTTTTTTTAAAGTCTATCATGGAAAATCAAGAAATTGTTTGACAGCTTCAGCTGAAAAATACAGATATTCCCAGATCTTCCATTTGGTGGAGAAAGCTTTGAATATGTAACTTTAAATGAAGAAACCAGAAACGCAGGAGAGGTAACATGAGAACTGCTATGATGCTTAGGGAAAGGGAACAGCTCCTTATTTTCTAATGCTTAGAAGCTGTATTTCTATGCATCATAATTTGGTGTCTTTGTTTCCGTATTATCAGTGGTACATCAGCTGCCAAAAAGCACTTGCTGAAGTAACTTAAACCAGTCTTCCGTAGCCCAGGGGCGTGCTCCAGCTGTTAGGCTGCTGGTTCTTCAGCAATGTAGACGTCTCATTCTGTTCCACAGAAATCATCCCACCCTGCAGCCACAATGATTTCAGCCTTAGTTTCTTATGCATTGTGGTGTTACAGAGCTACAGAGCCATGATGAAGGAAAATGTGTTATTATGAAAAAAAAAACCCAAACAACCCAATGAAAAACAAACAAACAAAAAAAGCTCCAAAGACAACATTTCCAAAGTGTTTGTCCTGGAAATAATCAAATCCTGTTGGCTAGGAGATGTCTCCATCAGGTATAAGATTAAGGTTTAACTCCTCTCTCTGCATCATACACAGCAGTAATTGTTTTGGAAAACAGATAGTCTCTTATCTTCCTTTTCACTAGTCTTGGATTGCTTCAGTAGAACAGAAGAATGTATGAATTCTTAAAACTTTTGTGGGATGAGGGGGGAAAAGAAAGAAAAAAGAAGTGCTAGGCATGGATGGCAAAGCTATAATCTCTTTCCTGGAACTGTTTTTCCTCTTGGAGAGGTAAACTTTTATGAAGCTGACGAAACGTAGCCAGCTTATATCCCCTTTCATTGGTGAGACTTGCTGTGGATAGGCGGATAATGCATTTCCCTGTGGAGCTCTTTACCTGATAACTCTGCCCACTAGCATGGATTTGAGCATGCCAGAGGCCTGCCTCTAGCTCTTGGCAATATCGTTTTGTGTAAAGGAATGCAGTGCTGATGAAACAGGCATTGGGGCTGATATCCAAAGGCACAGCAATGGCAGTTGCAAGCTTCCCTTTAGTGCTTCAACTGCGTGCCTTACCCTTTTTCTGGCACAGCCACAGTCATAAAATTCTTACACAGGCTCCATTTCCATTCAATATTTGGCCTGCTGAGAGCATCAATTAAAGTCAATTGCAGTGGAGTTTCTAGTTTGGGGAGCTATATGCAAGAAATATATTGAAACAACTAATGCATTTTATTAGAGCCAGAAAAATTGAATCTCGTGTAATGTACTCTGCCATCACTTTGCTGTGCTATGACTGCAAGATGAAGCTTCAGATCTGTCTTGCTCCTGACCTGGGCTTAATCTGAAATTCAGTATAAATGTGTGTAAAACTCCATATCTTATTACTAGTCTCCTGGGTTTCCCCTAAACAAATACAGTGGATTAAAATGCAAGTTCATTAGGTTAAAGTGCTTAATTATCTTAAAATTCTTAGTGTTAGAGTCAGATGTCAGGATTTGATTAGCACTGCAGGGAGGCACTGTAAGGAGCAAAATGGAAATAGCCATTGTCCTAGTATAGTTAAAGTGCTATAAATATGTAAATAAGGACACAAATATGGGTCTAGATACATATGCAATATTTCTTAACTCTCAAATGAAATAATTAGCATAAGTTATTTTGATGTATCCCTATCTCTGATCCTTAATTATATCAATGCTACATTATTTAATATTCCATGACAAGCTGTCATAATCACATTCCTTTCAGTCTTGTTTATTACCTTCTCTACTTATTAAAGTGCCTTTTAGTTGTGTGAAGTGTAGAGGAAAAATTAATATCATTTATTATTGACCTTTAATGCACCAAGTTATAGAGTTCCGGGACTCTCCCACAAGGTGTGATATAGCGACAAATTTTAACATACAAAGATTACTCTAAAATGATTAATGAGCTACCACCCAGGGAAGAAGTGGAAATACTGTGCCATACCATAAGACAGCACAATTGTCTCACAGCAATCAAGGGATCTGTATTTTCACCTTCCTCATTTCATCGGCTTTTTTTATTACTCAAGAAGAGTTGGTGTATAGGAAAGAGAGCAGAACCTGATGTCCAGGTGAGAAACACCTGTGATCAGTGTACTGTAAAGGTTTCTTTAACAGGTGCTTACAGGAGGAAATGGAACTTGATGGTTTTCAGTGCACTGTTTGCAATTCAGTCCCTCCAGTAAGAGGAAAGGGTCGTGCAAACTACCAAAATCCACATTCAGTTTCATTATTCTCTTCACATTCTTGAAAAGGAAACAAGAATCTAACTACTTAATAGCAGCAAACAGGCAATGAAATTGAAAATGATCATTAGATTAATCTTGAGCTTGCATGTTCATGAAGTTCTTTTATCTGGCTACTTTTAGCTTCAAGGGGCAGCCGAGTCAGCCAGTAGCTATATTTCCTTTGTGTTAGGGCTCTTTTTTTCTAAGTTATTGGTTTGGTTTGGTGGGTTGTTTTTTTCCCCTCATAAGAATTTTATTCTTAAGGTGTGGTTATTTTCTCTTAAGAGCTCAAAACACTATTTTTTTCTAATGCAAGAAGAAACCTGCCACCTGGTACTGCATTGAAAGTTTCCTAATAGTTGCAGTCCCACGTGTGTAAACAGTTGTGGTTTACAAAGGCCGAGGCAACGGGACCTCAGCATGCCTTTGGTAGATGTGGCAGTGCCTATTTATCCTGGTTTGAGGTAAAACAGAACCAATAATCTGTTCAGTAACTTTACGTTTTATCTAGGTCTCTTCTAACTACTGAAATCAACAATATATTGTGCAGACACTGTTTGCTCTCAGAGTGACAAGACCAATGTTTATAGCTGATGCCCAGGCATGGTGTGCAGAGGGGCTCTTGCTTGTACTTATTGCTGTAACACCCAAGGCAGCGAACTGTGTTACTTGCCCTGTTGGAGGGTCAGAAGTGGAAAAGCATAGAGGGGTCACACCTGTGGGGAGGAGTGGACAGAACAGGTGACCCAAAACTGACCCACAGGGTATTCCATCCCATCTGCCTCATGCTCGGTATAAAAGCTGAGGGATCAAAGGGTCAGCCTTCTTTCTTCTATGGCCGATGTCTGAGGAGGGCTCTGCCTGTTTGTCTGCCTTTGATCACAATCCTGAATCCAGATCTGGAATCCAGTTCCTGTCCATCACTGAGTCCAGTCTGGAACTTCCCCAGTGCCAGCCGGTGATGTGATTGTCATCCTGGGAGCCTGATACAGTTTTGTATGTATTTCATTATTTCCTTTTCATTATTTTTTTATTAATATTTCATTAACGTATTCTAGTTACTTCTAAACTCATAAGATTCTTCCTCTCTCTCTTGCCTCCCCTTGGAGAGAGAGATGGGAGAGAGCATCTGTCCTTCCGCCAGAGTGGTCAGTCTGGCCCAAACCACGACATTATTGCAAACTTTAGTTTGTGCCAGGCAGTGCTGCATAAGAATTTGATGTGGGTTTGTTGATGAAGCATCTCATCTCTTCCCTTTGGATGTGTTACAGAATATTCATGATGGGTCTTCTCTGCTGAGGCTGGGGTATTTAATGTGCAGCTTACTGCAGGGGTTTCAGACCTGTTAACAGGGTGAGGTTCAGGGAGCAGCCTTCCAGCCTATTTCAGTCCCAAGTGGGACAGCTTTGCTGTAGGAATATTTCACTTGCATTTCTATCTCTCTCTTAAATGACACTGTAATCAGATTTTTTTACATGACATCAAAATTTTACTTTTTTTTTTTACAGTACTAAAGTCTCTATGTCTAGAAAAAAAAGAACAAAATATTTTCTCTCAAAACATGTGTTTAGAAGAAAATCTAACTGGAGGTAGAGACTGAAAGTTAAATTCTATCATCAACATCTAGTGCCTCCTAAAAGCATATTTGAAATAATTTAAAAGGTTACTTTGAAGATGTGAAATGACATCCCATGTAGCTTTTTTCTCATTTATTCTCAGCATTTTTGATTGCTTCTAACTTTGTCCAGGCTTCAGTTTCTGCTTTGAGACCCTGTGTCCTCAAGTTCTATCTTGCACTGACGAGTGCCTGAATTTTCTATCACTGACCCTAAAGTATGTTCATGCGAACATACTGCTGTAAATGTATTAACCTCTGGGTTTCTGTGGATGTTTATAATTTTAGTCTCCTCCTCCTATGAGAGGAAAGCTAAAACCAGAAAAGTACAAGCAGTGAGATGGTTAACTGGCTCCAAAACAGATGTTCATGTTGCCCTAATTTTGACAAAAGTACATTGGCTTCCTGTGAAGCAAAGGATTGATTTTTAAAGATAGTATTTGCAGACCAAGCACTATGTGGCTCAAATCCAGCTCTCTTGAAAGACTTATTAACAGCCCCTCACATTCTCTTTGTTCTTTTGAAAATCATCAACAGCTTCAGACACCTACTGTAGCTTCCTGCGGTTAATATACTAACATTCTTTTAATGGTCATTCCTTTTATCTATTGAACATTTATGCTTTTATTTTAGATGTTTTTAAAACCCCTTTTAAAATTCTTCATTAGTTAGTTGGAAGAATTCACCATATTTTTTCTGTAAACAAGAATTTACTATTTCTTAGGTTATGCTTTTCTATTATACATTCATTAGATTTTCTCTTCTAGCTGCAAAACGTACTTTTAAGAAATCTCTTCCAGATCAGCTTTTTTAAATGGTTAGGAATACTACTATCAGTATTTTTATTTTGTTATTGATTTTATATTTTTATTTTTATTTATTTATATTTTATTTATTATTACTAGTTTATTCGTGAATGGGTTTATATAATCATCAGGCATTTTAGTATTAACATTTACCATCTTGCTCTGATACATGCCGTGGCTTTACAACTTGTAAAGGAAAAACTTCAGGAACGGGATTTTATGGGCTACATCAGGCCCTTGCAAAATGCGTCTTGGACTAGCCTTCCAGTACACAGAGTGGCTGACACTTTCTCTGGTCACAGTGCAAGTCAGGTGTGACACCTGACACAGTAAGATCAGACCTGTTAAGAAGCTATTCTAGAGCTGACACTTAAACCATCCTTGGTTTTAACAGGAAGTTGATTGTCATATGTGTATGTGTCTCTATTTATATACACATTGGTGTATGTACAGATGTATGTAAAGCGACCTAGAAACCTATCTGTTTTCACTAGGAATGCTACTGTACATTTGCCCTCAAACACTCAATACTTTGTGAACAAACTTTATGACAGCGATATTACAGAGATATGAGAATAGGTCTAAGCCTTTATCTTCGCATATTTGGTTATATAGCTATTGCTTATTTATTTATGTATTTACAAATTTATTTATTTGTTTATATGTAAAATAAATTCTTCTCGTCTCTTAAAGTGTGCTAAATGTGTGCAACTGTCATCAGCTGCAACAGTGCAAAGACAGAAAAAGTCCATTATCTTTCTATCTCCGTTTCCAAAATACATATATTATTCCAGTAAATATTTCATTTCATATTTTCCAAAGTTAAAATGGTAATTGAGTAAATATATGTTTAAAGGGGTCTTTGGTCCCAGATAAAAACTGAGGCAAATTCTAATAGCAAGACATTCAGCTTTCTATCACTAATTTCCTGACTTTCTTGTTTCGCATAAAAATATTCTAGAAATAATCTAATGTTTCAATTGCATTCACTACTTAATCACTCCAATATACAGGTTTCCTTATGTTATCATTTGTAACATGTTTTAAGCAAATTCACTGTATTTTACAGACGCTGAGAATCAGCGAGAATCTTGGGGAAGGGGTCACCTACAGGAAAACATAAGGAGTTGCCATTGTCTTTGAAATCCAGTGTTACTAGCTAATGTCTTCTTAAAATGTCCTCCAAAATACAGTTGTTCTTATCCTGAAGAAAGAAGTGATGCTAAACATTCAGAGCAATTTGCCATGTTTTTTCCAAATAGTTTTCCTAAGATATATGTATCTGCACAATATTTTTGTCTCATTCTTTTTCTTTTCTTTTTGATTTCCGTACGTAGTGTTGTAGTGTTACATGAAGAAAAAGTGTCTGTGAAACTGAAAACTGTCATGGACTATTCTTTGGATAGAGCTGCTAGCCTTTAACCAAGACTCCACTGATGGTTTCAGAAAAAAAAAATAAAAATTCTCAGTGTGATTTCTTCTCTCTCTTTTTTTTGTCCCCATTTTTGTTTCAGAGAGTAACTTTTCTTCTTTATAACCAGTGAAATTGATCCCATTTTATCACAATTTAGATCTTCTAATTCCCTGCAGCAGACCCAATCTGCAGTGTGTTATGTTTGACATACCTGAGTTAGGGCTTAAATTCATACTTTAGTCCCTGTTTAAGAAGGCAGAAAAATCTGCTGGCATAAATTGACTGAACCTTACTGCCCGGATAAAAATGTCACTCCTTTAAAACTCAGTAACATCAATGTGCAAAATACCACCATGATGGACTGTAATAGAACAAAATGTTCTCAGAGTTCCTAGCTTTCTTATCAGTTTTATTGCTTTTCATCTCTTACTGAATTGTAAAATGCTGCATGTGATTCAGATTATTTATTCAGAATGCTGTGAGAATGTTTCAAAGCAGGGTTTACTATATTTAATGTAATTATTTTACGGTAAATGTATAAAGGCTTGAAAATAAACAGCAGGAGAGGCATGGACAAACACCACAGATGTTTGAGAAATCAGAACCGTTATGCTTACACTTAGGTTCAAATGGGAATAGAGAAGGGAAAGACCAGTTACGATCCAGCCTATAAACAATTTTTTGTGGTGATTAATCATTATGAGAAGTAGATAGGCATAATTTTCATATCCGTGCTGTTAACCATCCTTCTCAGGGAAAATTACAAAGGAAATATAAGTCGCCTTTAAAGACTGATGGGATGTACAGCACCCTTTTTTCTACCATCTAATGAGGCTTTCCAAAGATCATAATGTTGGGGAATATCAGAGCTATGGATAAAACACATTTAAGCATACTTTTACAGTAAAGGGTAAAGAAGGTAAAACAGAGATTGATTCACACAGTAAAAAGCATGAGCTTTGGCTAGGGAGGTATTTCTGCAGGGTATGCAGCGGCTGTAGGTCTGCCAAAAACTATCACCTGCAGAAAACCACACTTTGTAAGATCACAAAGACGTAGAACATTTCTTGCCCTGCAGCTTTTTTTCTTTCATGAGGAAGAGACCGTTTCATGAAGCATAGATCATTCTTGTGTGTGAATACTTACTTGTTGAGGGTAAAATATCCCCCAATACTTACATCCCAGGGCTAGACAATTAAAGATTCAGGCATCTACTGACTGAGTGCTGCAACATTTATGTTTTAGGTACTTGGCCTTAATGGTACCTGAAGTTGAGGATTAAGTGATTAAGCTGTGTAGCCCAGACAGATTCATGATGGGTAGGTCTATTTGCATGTCTTGGGCACCATAGTCAAATGGCACCTTCAGAAACATCTGCTGCTCACTGCTGGACACAGGATCCTACAGAAAGAAAATCCTTGGCCGGTGTCACTATTCATGGTCAGAGCAGTTATTTTGCTTATATGGCCTAGCTCTGTCATCTCCATAAGCTGAGAAAGACAGAAAAAATAAAACTGAAGTGTACATTACCCTCTCTCCTGGGAACCTGAGCCGTGACTGATCCCAGACCTCTCCATGCTGTAACCCCATCCACAGCTATAACCATGTACCACATTTCCCTTTAAAATGAGACCACTGTTAAGAAAATGTGGTGGTTGTGATTATAAACATACATATTTTAACCATGTAAAGTAGTCTTTATGTAATTTCATAATGATTAGAGTATTTCCTCGGGAAGTAGAAAGTTTCATTTATCTTAGAGTTCCCCTGCCCCATTTCTAATTTCAAAGTTATTCCAGCAAGCCGGGGACAATTGAGGCTGGAGGAACGGGAGCATTCCCTGTCCCCTTCCCTCCAGTGCCAGGAAGAGATCTGTCAGCTGAAACATGGTTTCCAGACACTGCTCAGCATACTTGAGAGGACATATTTTTGAAAGCCAGTGGCTAAAAAGCACCCTCTTTGCACTGACTAATGAGATTTCCTCCCGCCACCCGCACTCCAGGAAGCATCTTATTGTCAGACAGAAGCTCAATCACAAATACAAGTGCTGCATGTTGAATCCTTGGGAGAAAATATGACTCCTTCCAAGAAATATTTTTTAGTGAATGATTATAGAGGATTCTGAAGAGCTATGTACACTTGAGGTTTTGCTTTGAAGTTGAATTTAAGTAACTAGTGTGATAATAATATGAATCTAATAGGAATAGGCAGTTAAAAATATATCCCTTTTTGATCTCTCAAGATTTAAATCAACATTATAAAACAATTTCAGCTTGCTAAACGGAAGTCTTCCTTAGCCTACATCACTGTGAAGAAATAGCACATCTAAAAGCTTCTGAAGTAAAACTGAAGAGTCAAGTATTCCAAGTATGTATACATCTAGGTACAGACATAAGTACATAAAAGGTGGAAAACATGGATTCTTTTGCTCACAACATTTTGTATTACTTCATGTGAATTTTGTGGTGCAATTTGTTGAGCTCAGAATTTTTAAGTGTGTACATCCACGAGGCAGGAGAATAATTTGGAGAAAACCATTTCTAAGTGTAATTCTTTACAGAGTTCTTGTGGGTAACATTTTCTCTTGTGTGAAAACAGAAAGCTTGCAAGACAAACAGATGTTCCAAAAATTACTTCAGACTAGAAGATAATGAAATATACACTAACGTTTCATCAATTTTTTTAGTTTTGTACTAAAGTAGAAAGACTTGGAGTGGTATCAGTGTACAGAAATAAATAAGAAATAAGAAAATCAGGCAAACAATATTTAGCTTACTTTTGGAAAACTGATCTTAATTTGAATCTCTTGAGAGCAGAATTGATAAGAAGTCACATATAATCATAGGAATTAGCATGATATGAGACATATAGAATGAATGAAGCATAGAATTAACATACAGACATTTTGCAGGCTCAGGGAAGCTGCACCAACAGCAAAGTACAGTGTGATAAGAAAAAAACCCTGTACGTAAAAGAATAAGATGAATGCCTCTTGTGACAGTTTCAGCAGACAGAAAACAAGCAGCTGGGAAGAAAACAGCACAGGATTCAGGGGTTTGTCCCCCAAACCTTCTGAGGTCACTGGTATTGTTTTGCCTAGCATTTTGAGACTTTCATCAGAGCTCTCTATCTCTAAATTGAAGCCACTGGCGGCAAGGGGAGGATGTTTCCCCTGATATGATTGACATTATGGAAGTTGTACTGAGTGAGCTATTTCTAGCATAAATAGAGCATTCTTGCTCTTTCATACCGGAGACAGAAGAGATATCACTTGCAGCACCGTGTGCAATTCTTGTTGCCTCTGTTTGCGAAGATTAAGTGAAAGTGTAACAGAATGATTGAGGAAGTGGGAGCCTGGCTTATAAGGGCCATGAAAGGACCTAGCAAAATAAAAGCCGTGTTTAAATGTACGAAAGACAAGCATGGAGCAGGGGAAATTCTTCTCAGCTAAAAGATAACACCTGTCAAAGGACAAATAGAGATAACCTCAGCATATATGAATTTATGTTGAAAATTAAAAACAGCTTTCAAACCCTCAGAGCAATGAGACAGGAAAAAATAGATGCTGGGAATTTAACTGGCTGCAATATTAATCCTGTGGCAGGACTGCAGAAGGGACTGTTTGATGTACTAGCCTAAAACAGGAGAAAGTCCCTTTCAACGTCTTTGTTGTTTTCTTGAGAGTCTGGACTTGCGGCAGAATATTTCAGCTAGATACCTTGGAAATCAGTGTTTCATCTTTCAGCAAAAATGTCTGTGTTTGCCTTCCCAAAAGCTGAAATGTATACATTCATATCTAAGTGTGTGGGCTTTCACCACTTTCATGTAAATAGATCAATGCACTAAATGTAGTTGCTCCGGTGGCACTAATAAATGTATTTTCTTTGCATGGATTACAAGAACATTCTGTAAGCAGATTTTTGAAACATTTAATGAATGTTTCAAATGTAAAAGTTTAAAGGCTATTTCCAATAGAATTTTAACTCTCTGAAGTAACCTGTTATTCAAATGTAAACTTTGAGTAAATCCTATTCTTATAGGTTATTAGTAGTAAAACTTAAGATCATTAAGGGCTTTTTAAATATTCACATCATTTCTGTCCACTGACACATTAATTGAATAACAAGGCTACTAACATAACTGCTATGTCCTCCGAAGTTGTTAATTCTGCCCAGTATATTTGTGATTTCATTGGAATGTTGTTGATTACAATGGTTACAAATTAATTTATGCATTGCAATGAATTTTATTCACAGGGAATTGCAATGACAACTTTATTAGTGATGCACTGTCTTTCTACAAGGTTTTTCATTCAACCTTTAATAATGTAAGCCCATTCTCCAAATAAACAAATGTATTTTCAGTTATAGACATTAAAGTGATAGGTATGGGAGAAAAGGAATATTGCTATTGCATATTTGGTTATACAAGCAGAAGGTCAAACCTTCATTATCACTATATTCTCTTTGGGAGTTTGAGAGAGGCTATGTTAGTAAGATAATTAACATTACAAAAAGATTTATGTATTTTTTAAGCTGATTTTTCTTCTGACAATTTATTTCCATATTTGACACTATGGAAAATTACTTGTCACTTACGCTTAATGTTTTAACACATTTTCATTATATATATTTTTGTTTTCATAACGAGACTATGACAGGATAAAAATGGAACAATAGTCAGTTTATGGTTTTGAGTATTACGATTGGACTGCAAATGAAATAAATGTTCTGTAAACTGTATAACATTTTTTAAAAGTCATTGTTGAAACTCTGGTTTTGAAAGCCTTAAGAGCATAGTGGAAACAGAAAATTCATTTCCCCCCACAGCAACCTTAATTCTCCAGACTTATGGACCTCTCCAGGTGTTGTTTTTCTTCCACAGCTTTATGCCTTTGTTTACTCCGCATTTTTAGCCTGTATTTACATGGCCTTTGTTGTTTAAGTGCTCAAGCTAACAAACACCTGACAGCTGTACAGTAGGTATCCAAACCCCCTTCAGTGCCCAGAAACACATTGTGTAGTGCACATCCATCAAACTGGCACCTGAAGAACCCTGGGAAGGATTCTGTGTCTTAATGAAACTTTGACAACAGTAGAAGTGCCTTCAGAGATTTGTCCCTGAGTGTAACATGGGAAAAGTTAACAGATTGGTTCCCTTTCTAATTTATCATTTGTCAGGCCTCAGCTATGTATACTTTAATCCTGAATTTTTCATTGTCTGATATTCTGGACTTAATTTCCACACTGTGTTTTGTCAAAACAAGAATAAATCATTATATATTATCAATATCTTTTTCTAGGAATAATATAAGAGAGTGGGTTTGGTTGGTTTTTTTTGTTCTTGGTTTGTTTGGGTTTTTTTTTTCTCATTCCGGAAGGTACAGGTCTTTAATTTCACACGGTTTTTAGTTTTCTAAGTATATAGGCTGGACTAAGCAAAATCACATAAATTGATTGCTAATTTTGTTTTTGCTACTCTTTTTTAAAATATTTGTAGATTTATGCAACAAACATTTTCATATTATTTTAATTCTTTAAACAAAGTCTTCTTATGACACTGTATTTCATCATGACATGCATTTCAAAGGTAAAAAAGTTCTGAAAATGACTGAAAAAATCTCCAGTCTGGCAAAAAAACGTGAAAGTCTTGCCACATTAATTAGTAAAATAACTGTAACCTTTTCTTTTCCCCTCAAACCCTATAGCAACTTCTAAAAGAAAAGCTAAAAAATCTTCTTATTATGACATAATTT
This sequence comes from Ibidorhyncha struthersii, assembly GCA_013398815.1. Taxonomy (NCBI): domain Eukaryota; kingdom Metazoa; phylum Chordata; class Aves; order Charadriiformes; family Charadriidae; genus Ibidorhyncha; species Ibidorhyncha struthersii. The sequence goes on along the minus strand of VZSZ01010956.1, from coordinate 196,388 downwards.
TCCATAGTGTAAGAGTAGATGACAGTGTTTAAAATAAAAAATATAGAGGTCAATGTTTAATAACAAAAAAACTAAGATAGCATATTTATTTACTTATGTAAAAATTCTCTGTACTTTTTACACTCACTAAGAACTGTCCACGTAAAGTTTAGACCTGAATTTAAGAAGAAAGCCAACAAAAAACCCAGAGACCCCATACCCTTTATTTAGACATGTAAATAAACAAACAATTTCAAAAATGCTGCTCTTGCTGTCAATTCCTATTAGAGTCCTTCAAATGTCTGAAAAGCTGTCCAGGTACCTAGTACCTAAACATGGGTTTCGATTTTTAATCTCAGGCTTATGTTTTTTGTTTTTTTAAATGATGGAACATCTATGAGCAAACTTAATAGAATTGAGGGAAGTGGGTAACTATAAAAAACACGGGTGATCATTTTCCAGAAATAAAAAATGTAGTTAAATTTTGAGAACTCTGCTTATTTTGTTTTCAATATTAATGAACTTTGGAAAAAAAGGGTACTGTGAGATACAACAGTGCTTTGCAATTAATATTTTAAAAAAACAATTACATCTGGGTTTTATGCCTTCAAAGTATGGGATATGTAGCTTCTTCCAAAAGTTGCTCAGTGCTACAATTCCTCTTAAATCTTGGCATTTCCTCCTCTGTTTTTCTTCTCACTAACTCATTTTCCATCATTTTCTCTTAGGAATTTTCTCCTTGTTATTCTCATTTCTGCCTTTCCTCTTCCTGTTCACTCTCCTGCACGGCCTCTCATTTTTCTGTTTCCAATTCCAGTCTGTTTTCTCTGCATTTTCTGTTGCAGTTGTTTCTCATTTTCCACTCTCCCTTTGGTTCCTGCTTGTATTCTCTTTCACTTCACTCTCACAATTTCTTCAGTTTTTCATTCTTTTAATTAGTCTCTTTTTTTCTTCTACTCTTGTCATTTGCTACATTTATATATACTGCATTTTCCTACCTTACCTGTATATATCCTCTACATGGAGCCTCAGTGAAGGTCTCTTTTGTTCCGCCTTTGTACTCTGCTTTGGAGTCAGTCTCTGTAAACACTGCAGATATCATGAACAGCAATTTTAGAGGCAATCCCATCATCATTTTAGGAAGTAATCCCAGCATGCTAGTTTCCCATGCATAGTTATGTGTGTCTTCATTCAAGATGCACACATGATTATATGTCTCTTTCTGTGATGCTGTCCCATTTCTATGGTAACGCTGCACATCTACCATTTGTCTGTGATGGAGATCCTGGGAAGTGGGCTCCTTTAGCAGATCAAAGTACCTATAATATACAGAATGTTTTGAAGAAACAGCAGTAACTTCTTCATTCAGTCCATAAATTAATGGAATTAAACCAGCATTTTTGTTGCCCCTTCGCCCCTCTGTTTTTTAATGATCTGCTTGAATATGGTCAAAGAACAGAATAAACAAATTTTAAGTGCTTTCTTTCTATTTTAAATAATACTTTTGTCCTCAGGAAGGTTCTTGGATGACAGCACTTCTGTTCTGTGCTTACCGGTGAAATCTTTTCTAATATCTGACTAACACAAGACTTCCTCCAGGGAGGGGGACTGTGATGTTATAAGTAATGCCAGAACTACAATTAGAGTCCGTGTTCCAGACTCCAGGCTGGATTTTAAAACATTTTAAAAGTTCAGCCATAAATACTGACAAATATGTCAGAATACTGCACTGAGGAAAGGGAGAAAGTTCTTGGCTTTCTCGGGTTGGAGCAAACTCTTTCAGTGGTGCACAGCAAATAAAAAGATTAATTATTCTGAACTGTTGAGGCTGAATGCAACTTGCTGCAAAAGCCATCAAAAGAAAGTCTTGAATGACCTTGTTGGCTAATGAGCAAAAGCACATCTGTGCTAGGAAGACCTTGGGCCAGTAGCAATGCTAAAATTTTGTCCAAGGTACACAGTAAAACTGAGGACTCTTAGAAAACTAGTCTTCCTTTAAAGATTAGGAATAGAATACAAGCAGGTTTGTGTGACAAGCTTTTCCTGGTACAGATGTGACACATTATAATTTCACCAGGAAAACACTTGATTGCATACCATGTAACTATGTGTGCGCTATTTCACTCCGCAGGAGCAAAATCCATTAGGCTAACAATGTTTATTTTGGCTGTTACATTTTATAAGTGCTTTTTTTCTTAACATATGTTAAGACACCAAAATACTCATGCTATAGAGGAATCTCAAGTTAGACGTAAGATTAAAGTATCCCATTTGGGATTTAGGAAGAATGTAGGTGCATGACTCTCAAGCGCATTGCTGGAGGGGCTTACATGAGGGGAGAAGTCCTGATTTTCTCTCTCCCCCTCGCTCACTTTTAATGATAGGCTATGTAGTATCAAAAGACACTGCTGCTAAATGCATAGGGCAGCCCAGGGGACCAGTGTCTCCTAGGTCACACAAAAGCATAATGCCTGTCTTTGGCCCAATTAGCCTTCCTCGCTTCATCTTTAAAAAAAAGAGCTTTAATGGGAAAGGAGAAAACTCCTCCCTTCTAGTTTGCCCTTTAAGTCTGGAATGAGGTGCTGTCTGTGGGAGCTAGTGAGTTCCTCCAGTCTTAGGAGGGTAACAAGTCCGGCTTTTTCATTTCCTGGGGCAAAAATAAACCAAAAAACGCAGCTATTCCATGAACTTCTGCTTCTAGTGGCTGGATTGTTAGTCTTGGTTATGATGATTCATTGATATCTTTGATACCAAAGATGCATACATCCTTACTTAACATTTGGGGGGGGGCAGGGGATGGGTATGTGTGAAGCGCTTCATTTCACTCAGAGGTGGCTTCCTGAGAAGACTCAGCTTCTGAGGAGCTGCAGCGTTTCTGGATCTGGGTTGACAACAACAGACGCTGGATTGTTCAGGTTGAGGTGGTGCAGGGAATGTCGCCCTGCACTGGGAATGCCCACTCAGTTTCAGGTAGTTTCCATGCTTGCTAAACACTGACTTCGGGGTCTAAGTCGTTAACTTGATGCCTGCAGTCTGCCTCACGTGTTTTGGTTGCTAGTGCTGTTTGAGATCTGATTTTGGGACTCTCTTAGATTGGACATCTCATTAGCTTACATGTATAAATGCTAAAATCACAAAAAAATAAAAATAAAATAAATAAAAAAAGGTCAGCACTTAATTTCTTCTACCAAACCCAATAGTGTTAAAAATCAAACATTTGTTTTAGTTTTGAATATGTTATTAATAGATGTCATAAAGTTATAATGTCTTTGATTATTTTTTCTTTTCACATTCATCTTCATTAAGATCACTGGAAATATTTAAACTGATATGGGTTTAATAATGCTGTCTCAAGTACTTCACCTCTCTAAGCCTGAATCATCTTTTGATGATTCAGTTGACCATCTTTCTCTGGGCTCGGAAAGGACCTAAGAAATATTTTCTAACATGTAGATTCAAACACTATTAATTTTAGCTTTTCAGCTGATAATCCTCTAAGATCTTAGAACCTGATGTAACTGTTCGGCATTAGGGGGTACAATGCCTGCAGGTTCTTGCAATAAATAGTTTTCTTCAGGTTCAGAAGATACATTTTTATCTGGCCTTCTCCCTGTCTGGACTGGGTGCTGGTTGCTTCTGTACATAAAATCTATCAGGCAGTTCAGGAAGGCAGTCAGCAGAATAAAATCCTGTCTTTAAAAAGTAAACATTGGAAAAACAGACACACAATGTGCAGCTGTCATTATCTCCAATATTTATCTGTCCCAAAAGAGAGGAGAGGAGCTACTACAGAATATTTTGCAACTGAACTAGACAGAAAACTAGAAGAAAAAAACAGTTATCTTTTACTTTTCATCTTACTAGTTATTGCTACTGTCATACTTACTACTAACATTCTGGAAAACATAACACCTTTTACAATTAGGACATTTCTAGGAAAACACACCTTCTACCTTACAAAGCAATACTGATATTTAATATTTGGAGAGAAAGTAGAATTTCCACATAGGGTAGTAGAATGAGCAGAATGTCCCCATAATGTCTTTTTTTTACCCTTTTTCCCTCCCATCCTCTTTTTTTAATTTTGTTCTGTTAAAAAATTCAATGTTATTTGAGTCATGCTATTTTTATAGATGTCGATAACCTCGTTCTTGTATTTCTTTTCTCCATTGTCCTATATTCCTTTTTTTTAATTATTACTTTTAAGCTCGTCTTGTTTTTTTTTGGAAGTTTTTTTCTCTCTTATGTTTTCTTTATAACTTTATTTTATCTCTGCCTACTATAGTCTCCCTATGTAGAAGTTTAGGCCAATCTTCCTGATGAGACAGAAAAGTGGTGTTTTTTTTTTTCACTGAGTGGAATATTTTTGCATGATGGTGGATAAATTCAAGAATGGGGAGCACCTGACCATAAAATAATACACATCTGGGTGGCCTGTATTTGAACAGCTGTGCTATTTCCTTCCAGTTGTCCTACTCTCAGTGCAGTTCTAAAATTAACAGGTTCCTCTAAGTCAAAGCTAAATGAAGGACTGTCTTTCACAGGTACTCAAGCTAACCTACAGGTAGTAGATATTGAATTGTGTCAGACTGTAGTCTCCTAAGAAACGTGGGTGAAAAGTCAAACAATTCAGTAGAGTTTACTGGAATACTCGTGAGAGTCTATTCAATATCCACAGAGATATCAAGTAAAGCAACAGTAATGAAAATGGAGCTATGTATGGAACTTTTGATGACAAAACTAATGAATAATCAAGATTTACTGGCTTCTATTGCATTGCATTCACTTTAGTATAGAGAAACTACTGAAACAGTATTGATTTGTGAAAAAGGTTTACCACTACAACTAATATATTTGTGGCTATATCAAATTCCCTGTGTATTAGTCGTACTGGCATTGTGCAGATGGCAGAATAATTGTGTAGTGCACTGAAGCATATTTCAGCTGAAACAGCAGTGCACTCAGGTGACTGGAATACAACTGCATTTCCACTTAAGGTGAAGGAATAGTTAGCTTCATCAAATTTTTGTGTGGTTCCTACACCAGCCCTGTGTTGTCTGGACTGAGAGATTATCCTTTCTGTCATTCAGGTTGGCTGATTTGGGCTAAATAGCAATGAGGACAAGAAAAGCTTGGCTTAAACTCGGTGGTAAGTGTGGTAAGTCAATGTCTTCCAATGTGAAAGCATCAATTGAAACAGAAAAATATGAGTCTATGCATACTAGCTATGTAAAGGTAAGGAATTAATCTTAATCTGTGTTATGACCTTAATCAAAGCAAGTGCCTGTGAGACATATGCAACACAATTGAAATTTGAACAATTATAGATGCCTTATCTCATCTATCAAACCTGCTGGAAGGTTTTCATAAATCATTTGCTGCTTGTCCATTAATGTGATAAATTGACATTTTTCTAAGTACCGTTTCCTTGCATATATGTTATGATATGCCCCCAGAATTCAGGCCTAACATCTTGCTGAAGTAAACTCAGTGTAGTCACTGGAATTTCATCAAGTTACATGTTAATCTGTTTTGTCTAGTAGGTTTTATGGTATAACAACAAATACAACAATCGAGAGAAAAAGATGAGGGCTCATCAATTTGAAGCTAGATGGTCACAGCCATATTCTTAACACAGTTTTTATATAAGCATAATGCCTTTTATAACAAAGGTTTCAACATATCAACTAATGTCTTAATATGAATAACATTTTGTCCTCTAGAAATCAGGAAGGACTTTACCGAGAAATCTGAGAGGGCCAGGATTTCATGAAGTGTGAGGAAAAGTATGATAATGGTTTCTTAGTGTTAACCTTTGACTTCAGCCTCATAAAATGAAGATGCTGCTCCTTTATTTTATTGTTTTCTGCTGCAGATTGAATTATATTGTGTTTTAGCTCCAAGTATCAATTATAACTTCCTTCACAAGGTGAAACACTAAGACAATCTCTTGTGAAAGTAAAATATGCAGAACAAATTTGTTCTGTTATTATTGTCTGCCTAGTTTTCACACAGTTCTCCAGATATACAGAAACAGCCGTAATGAGGAGGAGGGGTTTCTGTGTGTGTTAGCAAATATTTCTGTATAGTATTCTGTATCACTGAATGCAAATAAATGATTAATCAATGAATCATCCAGTAAATAAGTTAGATGGTGATATTCTGGCTCTTACGCCACAGGCATTGTTGCACACAAAGAGCAAGATCCTTCTTCCAGAAGAGATATGGAATTGTACAAGCTCATCTCAATTCAGCCCCAGGCACCCATGCTCCCCACTGGCAGCTGAGTATTTAATTTCTTGGAGCATTTCTATTATTAATTTGTCTAACAGAAACAATCATCATTAAATTATTAGGTCTGCTCTCATAATCAGCATTACATTATTAAAATCTATAAAATCAATCAGATCGACACTGATTTGTGCTTGGTGGGAAATTTGCCCTGCTACTAGACGGAATAAAGGAAATATGTTTATTTCAAGGCATGCATGTGATGACTATCTCTACTTGGAGGTACACATTTGAATAGAAAAGATTATAACCGGCTATAGTCTTGCTACAACCTTCGTACGAACGTGCTGCAGAAAAGGCATATTCTGTTACATGAAGCTAAAAAACTTGTTGCTGAAATCAGCCATAAAATGAGAAGGGATTTTTTTAATGATAAGAAAACATGGGTTAAAGTCTCTGGGGATATACAGCAGAATCTACAATAGCAGCCCCCCCTTTAAGCCAGATAAGAAAGCCTATTAGGCAGATGGTATCACACATGAAAAAAGTGATCAAGCTGTGAGCAAGAGAGCCAGATCTACTTAGTGTGATAATTAGGAAAGAAAGAGCCCCAAAGGAAGTGCAGAATAGTAAAATATAGAATCACAGCTGGAAAAAGTGGTGGAGATCGTATTTTGGACCCAGGAATAGGTCAGATCAAGGCAAAAAGAAGGAAGGCGTATGAAATTAGAGGGAATAATTTGGGGAGAATGTGCCTATCAGATTATGAGATTGCAGTTCACTGTCTTATTGAAAATAGGATTGAACTGAGTACTGTCTGGTGCCAGTAGCCGCTGAGGAATTTGAACTACAACACCCCTACTCAATTTTTTATAATTCTGTCCCTGTCCAGCAAGTCGATTCTGTGTTTTCTTGTCCTATGCATATGTGTAAGCAAGGCGAAGACAGCCCTTTACTGCAGTGAGCTTTAAATCCGTTCATAACCATAGAGTAAAGTGGTTTTGTAGATACAAATTTACATGTCTTAATACTCAAAAGATAGCTACTAAGTTAGATCCATGCTGCTATCTGACAGAATAATTGCATTTCAGGGTGTCACATCTTAAAAAAAAATTAAAAAAATCTTCCCATCTTTATAACTTTCTTGATAATAAATAATAAAAAATAAAAAACATGAGGGTTTTTTCCCCCTCTTCTCAGTGCCTCAAGTTCTCTTTTCAAATACTATAAAGAACGAAATTTCTCCTTGCTGTGGTAAAACATTCTGTTTTTTTCCTCCCTGCCACAGAGGATTTTAAAATTCGTACATATTCAAACAAACCACTTCTGTATTTAACGGGTATCAAAAGCAAGTGCTAGACTGCAGTGCACAAGGCAACTTCAACAAAATGTACACAGGTATCAGCTCCCCCAGAGCCTAAGGCATATGGACCCATGCAGGCACTTTATTTCTTTGAAATTTTCTGTAAGAGATTTAAATAACAAGCACCCTGCCTCCTCCACATTTTGTCAAGAAGTTAGGTTTTAATTATAATATAAAATATTATTTTAAGTCTCTAGACAGCTTAATTTTTAAGAAATCATTAGATTGTTAGGTTGACCTTTAGCTTCACTAAAATTGATGTTCAAATTAATCTTATTTCAAAGTTGCACTTCCAGACAATCCTAGCTTCAGCCTTTAAAACAATTGAGTAACCCTACTGACTCAACTTCACAACATACTGCTTATGAAACTCATGTAGCTCAAGAGTCAAAGCTCATGGTCTTTAAGAAAATCTATATTTAAACTCCTATTCAGCTCTAAGCAAACTCAATGGTAATGTTTCCATTGGTTTGGGGAAGAAAGAACCAAAACATTTTAGATATTTTGTCATGATACCACATTTAGGATGGAGACATTCTGGGCCAGTTCACGCCAGTTCAGGTCTCTATTTTCATGGGTAGAGAGCAGCATCACTGGTTTCCAAGGTTACTAGAGAAAAACTCATAGTGGACTGTGATGATTTTTCCCCATGGGAACTCCTTTCAATCATCGTAATCTTTTTTTTCTCTAATAGAGGAGACATGTTCATTCATAAAAGACATAGTAATGCTTCAGCTTCTTTGTATGGTGTGGTTTGACCTTATTTATTATTTTTGTGGAAAAGATAGAAGCAGGTATAACGAATGAAGGCTAATTATGTGTTGTATAAAAGGACAAATGCTATCAGTTTTAAATTCTTCCCTTTGGTTTAATTTAATTTACTGTTCCTTCAGTAGATATTAGTAGAAGAGGTAAGCAGTCTCTTTGTACTTATCTTGGCACCGAATAACTGTATTGATTGCTTCTGGTATCATTTCTTATATAACCCTTCTTACACCAAACTATTTTATTTTGCAGGGCTTTTTTTGTATATGCTTTGTTTTTCCCTCATCTCTGAGTGTCCTGTAGTTCTCCTTTATCTCATTATTTTCTCCTTGGATAAGAGAAAAAAATACTAAAGATAAGGTCTAGTGGAATACCGTTACTTATTTTCCTCTTTATTGTTCTTTTGGTTGGTTGTTTATAAAGAAGGGGGATTTGGGGGAATTCTTAATACAGTTATTCCGTTTGCATGTTTTGTTTTACTTTGTTTTGTTTTTAAAACAAATTTTTACTTGCTCCACGCAGAATGTTGTGCAGATTCATATTCCAGACTGAACAGGAGAGCCTTGAAGTTCCTTTCCAGGAGTTATATAGGAAATCTGATTAAAAAACTTTGAATTTGCATCCACATCTCATCTAAAAATCTTCAGTGTTCATCACAAGCACGTTTGTACTCTGTAATGTCAACATTAAAACTGGACAGATAATACTGATTCATACGCATGAGGTCCTCTGAGTTCTAGAATGGATGAAAAGAACGGGGCCAACCTGTCAGTTCTTCTAAACAGAATAACCAGGCCCAGCTCTTGATCCAAAGTCTAACACTTGCACTTTAATTTTATGTTGAATTGGGCCTTTTGCTTAATCAGCTCATGGTTGTTGGATTTTTGAGGCCTCTGAGGCACTGAAGTCTCATGTATTTCACCAGAATGCAGACACCTAGATAGTCTTTAAAACATTATTCTGGATTCACAAGTCCATTCAAGGGTTTTTTACTTTTGATATCAAGTCTGAAGTGCAGATTTGTGAAAGAGCTGGCCAGTGAGGCACCGTGCTAATGGTGCCTAAACTCATGCACACAGCAAATTCATTCAGTCTTCTGACTCTTGAAAGTGCAGAATTGCTAATACCTGCAGTCCACTCAGGGTCAGAGCTGAAGTCATGCCCCAAGGAGTCGGTGCACCTTCCTTCTTCTGTGGACCCCAGTAATGTGTTAGAGAGGGGAAATAGCATCAGTTTACCCTCATGGCAAAACCACGGTGACTAGAACATTCCCTGTCACTTGGACAACTGAGGTTCATATTCTTCTCAGGCTGAATGGACATAACGATTTAAATCCACATTTTTTTCATCCCACAGAAGAAACTATGGCACTTTGAGGCAAGTCTTTAAGTCATTTTTGCCGTGATTATTTGAATGCTTATTGGGCCAGACTGAAACTGAGTTACAGTTGTCTAGCGATTAAAGCAATTACATGGGAAGCCTGAAAAAGAGAAATTGGCTGCCTTTCACATGTTTAATTCCTTGTTATTTAATCTAATAACCATGAAAGAACTAGCCCCCAGTGGAGGTGCTGGTTGATGGTGTTTCTTCTACTTACTACAGAGCAGGTGAAGGTTTCAGTGTTCTTGCTGTCTATGCAGACTTTATGAATAAGCATACATTGCACTCAGAGAAGGTAATTATTTAAAATACAACCATCTAAAAAAATGGCAAAATATTGAAGGCTGTTAGACTGTACTAAAATTACAATAAATGATAATATAATAATGTTCAGTTAAATAATTTTTCAGTTATCAAAGATTACAAAAGCACTTAAAATATTTTTCTTATCAGTTTTGGGGGGAAAAAGTCATATGTAGCAATACTAGCAACATCTTTAAAATTATATAACATCCACAACTCTTGTCTTGTGATGTTCAAAGGTTCTATTTTTGCTGACACATCAATGATTAGGAAAACTAGTTCTTGGATTATTCTTTTTTCACCCTAGACAAATCTCAAAAAAAATCCAGTGTTCTTCTTGCAGCATATAACACGATTTTCTATTTTTTTTTAAAAAAAAACCTTAATGTAATGGAGGAATAAACATTCTCCAACATTTATTTGTACTGAAACAGTTGCAGTTTTGCTTCATGCTCTTTATGGATTGCCACATACTCACACTTCTACTGAAGTTGAATAGGACTTTAGGAATGGTTTCTCTGATGGCCGTGTCATAAGTAATCTGTACTATTCTGTAGGAACATAGAGTACGTTGCATCACAGAGGAATTATTTTTCAAGTAATAGTTTTAATAATTACTTAATAATAACTAATAATAAAAACTTAGTAATAATTTAGTAATAAGAATAGCAGGAAAATAAACCTCTACATCTCCTTCTTCACTAGTGAGGCAGGTAAATCATTCCCATCTGAAAGGCACTGTCTTTATTGCAGCTGGTGATCATACTTCATATTTTTAATCTACTGCAAAAATAAACAACTTAGTTGTCATTACCTTAAACTAGACTTGTGTTAGATTTTTGAATGTTGACCAAAGAGAGCTTTAAATCCCACAGAAAATCCAAAGAAAATCACCCACTTATATATTTATTCACATGATACTTGAAGGGCACCGAACAGGGAGGGAGAACAGAGCTGGGACTTCCTCATTCCCTTGAGGGAGGTAGTGGTGCCTGTCCGGAGATACAATATGAAATGGATTTATCTGCACTTGTTGGTAAGTTGTAAGTGTAAAAGATTTTTATGTTACAAGTGAATTCCCTTCCTGCAACATGCAATACATAAAATAGTTCCATTTAATGCCCCTCCTCTAATGGGAAAAGTTCATGTATCTCATTCATATGAGGGTGATACTGCTACTCCAAGCTATAGAGAGTAGGTCTGTGTTCCTCAGCTTTCGTCAAAACACAGTTTATTAATACTTCTAGTGGAATTAACTTGGGCCTGATATTTCTCCCCTTCCTAGTGTCTTCTAGAGTAATGACAGCTTTCTACTTTGTCATATTTTTAATCTGTGTGCATGGTTCACCTATCTGACTGATCGTTTATTCTGGAAGTTCTATTTTTCTCAATTTATGATACTTTTACATTGTTTTGTTCCTTTTTATTCACTACATATAATTTTTGGCTAGCAGTCCTGTCAGTTAAAGACTTGTCGAAGTTGTCTTGCAAAGTGGAAGTATTTCCATTAGGAATCACCCACTGCTGACATTTCCAGCCTTATGTTCATTGATTACAGACTCAGACATACACACCCTTGCCTCAGTTTGCTCTTTTCCTTCTTGTTTCTCATACTGCATGATGTGTGAAAACCTGTGATAAAGGCTCATAAAAGTCATTAGAACTCTTCATTTATCTGAATTAAATTATTTTTGTCACCCTGTAGTCCTGAAGAGGCCCATTTTTCAAAACATGCCATGCCACAAAATTTTCTGTGGATGTTATACTGCCACTGCTGCCACATGCAGTTCTTAGGGTATCTTTGAACGCATAAACTAACGTGTTCTGTGTACTTCTAGGTAGACACAGAATCTCAACTGTTTTAAAGTTATTATAACTCTATTGATATCTTTTCCATGGTTTACTGACCTTTGTTCTATTAACTACAGTATTTCAGCAAGCAGCTTCTCTGGGCCATTATCGCCTCAATAGGAAAACATTATGAGTTATCTTTTCAACAGGCAGAATTAATCTATGTTATATTTTTTTAACTGCCTATATTTTTGACAAAGAAAAAGGTCTGGGTTTTGTCTGTTTGTTTGTGTTGTGCTGTTGGGTTTTTTTTTAGTAACAGCTCCCATCTATCCCATTTCACTGGAAAATTGTCTTTAATGCTTTTTAAACCTTCGGCGGATTACTCATTTAACAACATCTACACCTGTCCACAACCACAAGAGAATCTGGGCTCTACTTTTTGCTGGTGTTTTTGTTTTTTTTTTTTGTTATCTGTACTGATTAAACCATGTCCTAATTTTCTTTTTCAAGCCACCAAATCTTTATTTATGATCTGTCTGAATATTTTCCTTGATGATTTGCTTCTACAAGGTGTTGATTTCCATCCTGTCAGTGGTGTAAACATAAAAAGTTCAGAACACTTGGAACTTGATAGAAAAATACGGTACCTTGCAGTATTAATTTCCAGGTTATACCACAATAAATATATCGCTTTTCTATCACCACTTTCTGGTTAGCATGACTGCCCTTTCTTTATTGAATTTTTATTTAAATAAGATTTTCTTCAGGTTATTTTTATTTATTCCACAAGTCCTACTAAATTTGAGTGTAGAGCGGTGCCAAAATATCACTGGAAGTAATTTAGCTATGTTAGATCATTTAAACTGGGCAATACTAAAATCTATTAAACCCTCCAAAATGGATTTTTTTTTAATATGCGTCTGTGTTTGCCTGTCATTTCTATCACTCTCCTTATTGATATGGAGTCAGAGAAACCAGGTGCTTCTAGTTTTTCTGCGTACAGTACATAAGCAATCCTCACAAGATATTTTTTTAGGCTTTTGAAATTAGTGACCATAGTAAGACCTGTGATGAGTTCTTTGGTTTGTATCAACTTCTTATTACAGCAGGATAAATGACGATCAGGTCCCTGACAGTTAAAGAAACATCACTACTGCAAAAGTGTGCTGACATCAGCCTCAAACCTCCTTCCCTTTCCCAGATCCTTCATCTAGTTAGTATCCATGTGTGGTATTACATGTTCATATCATTGCACATCTGGAAAAAAATGTGTCTGAATACTGTTTTACTAACTCTAGAACAACTAGGAGCCAAAACAATTCTCAGCATCTTATGGGCTGCTCCCAGGAGAGCCATCTGGCCTAGACACATGCTGGCATTAAGTGCTCCTAAACTGCCCGTTTCCAATAGTCTTGCCTGCACAAAGATGTAAAAGAGGTGTGAGAAAGACTGCTGCAGTAGATTTACAGTAAGAACTATATGTTTTTAAGAAATCCCCTGAGTACACTTTTAGCATTTCTGAGGATTTTATTTATCCTTAATATCATTTTATTCATATGCCTGTGGGCAACACACAGTGACAGCTTTTAAGTTCAGCCCTCAGAAGTGTCCACATATGAGGGCAAAAAAAAATTATATTTTCACTTATATGCTTTAATCTACCAAAAATGGATGAAACATTTTATCTTAATCTTGCCTTCTTGTGCTTCTAATAGAAACATTTTTCATTTCCTGGTCTGACCAGCGCCAAAGTAGATTTGGTGTGTGCTGTAGTGAAAAACAAAAGGAACGTATCTGTAAAGCTATTCACAAGTACATTTGGACACTAATTCGACCATTCAGGGAGGTTATTGCTGCAGATTTGGTGCAGTAAAGCAACTTTTCTTCTCTGTCCTCTGCTGTTTCTGACTTGGTGGTAGGATTGAGTATTATGGCTGAATCTCTAAAATTCCTTCTTCCAAGTGTTGAATTCAGTGCTATGAATAAAGCCATTGAAGATGGCAAATACATAGTATTTCTTTCCACATAGTAGATGAAGAGTAAAGTGTTCTAATACAGTAAGTAAAGCTGTTGTAGCTAAATAAGTTATATTGTGTTACGAAGCCAAACATTAACTGCTGGTTTTCAAGGCAGTTTTTTTTTTTTAAATCCTCAAAATAAACCATCAATTGCCTTGCATTAACATTTTCTTGATCAAACAATTGAGTCATAAAGTCTAAAATTTCAACGAATGTCAATCTTATCAGAGATAATAATGTGTAGATATTAATACACCCTCTGTCTGTTCCTGCTTTCTTTCATTTTGTGAAAAATGATTCATTCAAGTTGGTAACTTAACCCATAGACTAACTAAAATGATATTTGCATCAGACACTTGATCAGCGAATTAATTTCACACAATGTTCATAATATACGAAAAAGAGGAATATATACAAAAGATGAAGGAGGAAAAGGAAAGAAAGGCCTACTCCCGCCCTTCCACTCCCACCCAAACCTTGCTTTTCATCACTGAAAATGTTCTGCTATGCACATACACTCCACACATAATGGCAAAAACTCCAGAGTACGTTACCCTAGGTTTATGACGGTGCAAATCTGGAGAGTTTTTCACTGGCTATAACTCCGTGGAAATTCATTAATGTAATCCTGGAGTGATGAACTGAGGAATTAGGCCCTTTATTTTTAATAAAACTCATATTATTACCAGAGTATTTTTCTCTATTGAAATCTTATTTCCAAATATAAAGTTCAGTCTTGAAAATCTATGCAAACATATCCACGATCGTGACTCAATCTTCTGAAGTTATTGATTTTTATTGAGGTTAGTTGGAAGCCTATGTTTTGATATGCTGAAGGAGTGACCCTGGGAACTCAGGCTTTGCCTGGTTTGCTGGGAGAAGGCAGTGTGCCCAAGCCTTCCCACAGGTGCAGGAGGTACCTTTTTGGGTGAGCAGCACCTCTGCAGCTGTCTGCCAGCTTCTGCAGTCCTGGGCAGAATCAGACCTGCTCAGGTCTGACAGTTTGGCTGGCTGCTGCCGAGGAACATTTACATCTTGCTCTTCTGCAGCTGCTCAGAGACAAAGATGACATTTTGTCAACCCGTTAATAGGAACTGCTTCCTAACTCAGGCAGCTTCAAGGTCATGTGATCGGTTCATAATTCAGGATTGCAAAATTGCTTCTTCAGAGTGTGAATCTTGGTATCCTTCAAGGAGAAATACATTCTCTGTTTCTCCTCCTATGACTAATTGCCTGGCAGCAGAGTAACAGAAAAGAAAGAAGGCCCTTCAGATTTCCACAGCACTGTCCTTGAAAACATGAACCGTACTTCTCGTAAATAGATAGGGTACTATATTTAGTAAAAGAATCTAAAATAACAAAAGTGTAATATATACAGCATAGCATCCTTTGTTTGCAATTGTCCAAGTTATTGTAGACCAATAATTTTATTTACTATGGGTGTTCTATATTTTTCTTCTAGTACTATTAAGGAACAGAACTTTGGATCAATTTGCTTTGAAACCATTAACTGAACCAAGGTGAAATGTATAAAGCACTCAGTATTGCAGATCTGCTTGGCCTCTTTCCATCTGTTTGTGTATTTTGCCCTTCAGGCTATTTTTGTTAGTTCTGTTTGTATTTTTTCAATATGTCCTTTCCCTATAAACGTAAGTTGCTAATAAGTGAGAAAAAGCCTATGGAAAGTAGAACAAATGACAAAAGCAGAATGCTTGAAGAACCAAGAATATCACTTCGGAAGGTTCATTTTACTATTTCTTCATGTCTTTGTCACATATTAGATCCTTCATTCTTTTGCCCTTTAAACTCATATATTTCTTACAAGCAGACTCTGATTAGCCTCTGCAATTACTTGATGCTATTCCAAGAAATGTAAATGAATGTTATCCTGCTAATATTGAATTTTCTTTCTTTTGTTCTTAGTTTAGTTTATTTTCTTTTCCCATTGAAGATCTTATAATCTGGGATGGTTTGTATCACAGAAAGGCCATTAACTGGTGCCTGTGCTGCAGGCAGAAAAACTTACAAGACATGAAAGACCTTTGTCATCCAGTACATTATGCGGAAAAAAATACCCTTTAAATCAGTAGCACTTACATGCAGCCCTCCTTACTTTTTGGCTGCATTTCATAAGTATCAGACAGGTAATTTTAAAGTTAATAGACCTGCAGATTTGTGTAATTCACAGCTGTTCAGACATTCTTTCCTGAATGCTTCATACACTGCAGATGACTTTCATATTTTCATGTTTATATAAACCAAATATTATATGATGCGTTATGTTACATAGCGGTATATATGGAAATCGAAAAAAATGGTGGTTTTTTTTTACATATATGACTTGAAACACATGAACGCAAAACTGAAGACTGAACCATGTTTTCCTTGAGAACGGAGGAGGAATAGGTGAAAGAAAGTCTAGTTCTGTGTTGGTTCAAATCTTGTGTAAGGTCTAACCAAGAAAATAGAATATGACACATCTCAATTTCCCACTGGTAAAATGGAGGACAAAAGACTGTTAAAAAAAACAGATATACTTCCAGGACACTGAAAATGCATGAAAACAGATTAAAGTTGCCATCTGGAACTATTTCAATAGATATTTTAGCCAGTGTCTTACATGACATGTAGATCTACTATGCTGGATCACACTGGGAATCCAGACTGTAAGTGAACACACAGGTCCTTTTAATCTCGGAGTATGGAAAATGTTTTCAGGCTGAGGGATTAAGCCAAGAATAACACCTTTGGACAATCCTTTTTATTATGTTATTTAAACATGAATTTGGCCAAAAAGAAACACTTTTCAAGTAAACGTAATTTCCACATTCTTTGACTATTCTTTTTTCACAAATCTCTAAGAAAATTCAAGATGTCAGTAACAAGAAAAGGTACGTTTGTGAAAAATTTCAACTTTTCTGCTGAAAATAAATTATTTTCTTTGAATTAACAGTTTAACTTTTCTTTTCCTGTCAGCTGATGCAAAGCTGAATCAGAAACACAAGGTTTGGTTCTAAAAGGTCACTTCAGATAATACCAAAAACATTAAATGTCCAGCAAAAGGACATTTTTCTTTTGCAGTAGGTGCTGATAATATATCTTTTAATGTAACAGCCATCCACCTACAGTGATCAAAACCTGATCCTGTCTGATCCTGCAAATATTTATGAGGGCAAGTCATCTCACTGATATAAGTATTCTCACTGTTATGATTGAAGTTCCCCATGTACAGCATTGTTTCTAGATGGAGTGACTACAGAGAAATTTTTAAAAATATTTTGCACATGGCCACATGAAGAGTCTAACATGCTATAATTCACACCAGACTGTTTTTCTTGGAAACAAGAAAGGTCTGCCTTTTCTTTCATGTTTTTCCAAACTCATCAGGGTCTCTGCTTAGTGCAAAGAAAAAAATTAAAATCACATGAGACATTACAGGTAAGTTCCCTAGTCCAGTATAATTGTTTCTGTGGATTAACTGAGGCTGGAAGGCTGTATTGTCTATAAATTATTGTGGTTGCATCCATTGCAATGAGAATCAGTATCGGTTTTAAATTAAAATATTACATTTGGTTTAAAGCAACCATAAACGTTTTCATTAGTGTCTCACCAGAATCTGTGATTATTTGAAATAGCACAAAAGTACAGAGAGATTGCTAAAGGGCAAGACTGGTAGTGGGAATATTGTTTTCACACATCCATCAATCATTGTCTTACTTTAAGCTTGGGAAAAAATAAAAAAGAAAAAGCTCACAAATAATGGCATTCATATTTGTTACAGAATTCTTTTTATTTATGATTGTTGGACCAATAATACAGCACAGTTCTCTTTTGTGTGAGTGCTGCCCTTTATGCAGCACAAAATAGAGACTTCTTATTGCATATAACCTGAAGTGATTCACTAGAATTCTCATTTTGAGCACACAAATAAAAATATTCAAGACAGTTCAACTTCATAACTTCATTAAGACAAGTATCTCACAATCCTCAGCCAGTGCAGCCATAACTATCGTTTGAAATGTCACATTCAAAATTTCAAATTAACTGGCACAATTATTTTGTGGGTTATATTCTGTCTCCTACCTTTTACTGGAACGGTCTTTTATCTCCACAGTATGGAGATACTTAATAGAGCTATTTGTTTAGCAAAGTGTTTAAATGATTAAATGTGAAATATTTCAAAGACTGTTATACGGCTGGTCACCTTGAATGTATTTGGGTGTGTGTGGGGTAATAAGGACAGTTGCTAAATTATTTTGGGCAATGAACAGAAACAATTTTTATGCAGACCTTAAAATAGTCTGGAGAGCATCTTAGGGGAGCCAAATGACTTCTGCTGGTTGTAAGTAAAGAAGGGACTGAAAAGAGCTGGAAAAATGAAGGGTGAATGACTAGAGGAGGAAGAGAACCGCAGCATATATGGAGTTCTTACACTGGAATTATAAACTCCAGTTAAGACAAGAGGGAGGGTTTTAAGTGGATGACACTTGGTTTTGGGTTGGCTAAAATGGCTTCTATTTGGGTCCAAGTGTTTCTTTGTGATGTTGAGAACTAATAGTCGAGGTAATTGTGCCAGCTGGGGTAACATTCAGCTCATTTTGGTCCTGGTGACTCAGCTAGGGGGGGCTAAACATAATTACGTATGAGCGCTATAATACAGAGATTATAGTATGCAGATTTGCAGACTATTGTGTTGTGAAGGATTAAAAGTTAAGTGAAAGCAATTAAAATGAAATGAATGAGAAGGAAGCTGGAGCTCAAAAGAAAGGTACGTGTTTTCAGGATGTACTTCAAAACAATTTTTTTTCCAAACAGAAGATGTACACATCTAGCATTTTTTTAGGATGGCTGGAGCACCTAGTCCACATAAAAATGGCAAAGCAATTTGCATTTATATGAGGTTTTATCAGATTTGCGGAAGCTAAAAATATTTTAAAAAAAATATATACAGATGTATATTTATGACAGTAAGACACAATGCCAAAAGATAGCTGACTTTAACCAGTCTATGGGGTGGGTAGTATTTTCCTGCTACTAGGGAGTGTTTCTGATGACTAGGACTGATCACAGCCTCCTGGGTTACTTTCTGTGTATTGTACATATATGATTTATTGAAGCTGTTGAAGAAGTTAAGTTACCCTATGAAAAAGTTGCAGCGAAGTTATAATAAGCCTTGTCCTTGATTTTTCGGATTCTTTTTCAGTGCCTTTGGTCATTCCTCATTGAAAGCCTGTAGGCCACTGAGCTCTTTTTCCCTCATCTACTCTAGCATGATTATGACCTTAAGCAGGCAGAAATCCCCTTGAATTCTTACTAAAAAGCACCAGCCCCTCAATACTTACTGGGCAGTATGTAGAGAACTTGGGAAAGACAGTCTTGTAACTCTGAACTCTGAAAAGGAAAACCTTCCATAGGATGCAGGAATACAGAAGCATCTTATTCATGCTCCATGCCTGGAAATATTGAGAACTGCTCCTTGTGTTCTTCTCTCCCCATCGGCCTCTTTTGAGGAAGCCAGAAACATCAACAGACTCTCTTGATCATGGCATGATACAGTCCAGTTATGAATAGCACTAGGAAAACTGAGACTTTGCCTGGCTCTAGTATAAACCACTTTGACAAAGAGATATACCAATTATCCAGTGAAACTTTGGAATGGGGCTTAAGAACCTCCTGAAAGCTCATTGGATAGTTAGATGTGTTTACATCTATATCTTCTGTGTGCGCAGGAGGAAAGGAAAGACAGATTTGCTGTCAGAAGCACCAAACAGCATGTTGTTTTACCTCTTGCCCCTATTTTCTATGTGGTAATGACTACTCTTTCCTTCTAACTTGCTCATATCACTGTTTACATATCTGATCTTCCTGTTGAAATAATGTAACTGTGATTGCTGCCTGATTATTTCATGTTCATACTTTTCTTTATAAGGCACTTAAAAATCCAAGCTCATTTTTTTCTGCTTCCATATGCCCCAATGGAATCAAAAGTTATTTCCTTTTCTAATGTCAGCCATTCATCCTTTGTGTAGATGATGTGGTAGCCTAGCTAATATTGGCCTATAGTTGTCATTTATGCTTTTTTAAGTCACTAAATTCAGTTTTTGCATTTCAGAATAATTAGGATGTGCAGTAAAAACAAAATGCAGAATTGTAACATAACTTCAATGGCAATTTTTAGAAAGCCCTCCAAATTGCTTCTCCCATATAACCTGGCAGGGTATTAAAATTGGTCAGCTTCAAAGTGTATTAGTTCATTTGAGTAAGACAAAAGTTGCTCATGCTTTCAGGGACAGTAGCAAACAATTTGGAAAGATTTAGTTAATTAACAGAAACAAAAGTGAAAATCCAACCTATTAAATGTAGAAGCTATTAAGGAGCCAGATGGATAAACAAAGCTGTTTTTCTCTTTGGCTTTGGCTTCAGATATTAAGGGTAGAAAAATCAACATAATCCTTTCATTTGCTCCAAATTCTAGGTCAATATTCAAAGCTGTGTGTGGGCAGTGCAAGAGTTTGGAAAACTTAGCTTTTGCTTTGGACACTCACACCATCTGGATTCTTGATTATAGTTGCGTACGCAGGCCACCAGGACAGCTGTTGGAATAGGTAATGGGTTGTGACTCCTTCTTGCAGTGCCTCTCTCTTCACCCTGTCTTTCCTACTTCCCATCGCTTTCATATCCCACACCCTCAGCTCTAGAACAGAAGTGGAAAAAAACTCCAATGTCTATTTAGCCGCTAGACATTACCTCAGCAGGTTATGCTGACTGGTAATAAGCTGGTGATCATAAAAGTTAAACACTGCTTGCCTGAATGGGGAGAATTAAGCCTGGAAAATCAGGGTTGGAACAACACTACAGAAAAACTACAAAGTTTGGGGTTCTCTGTGGTTCCTTGGTCGACATAAGCCATTGTAGCAGCAAGTTACCATCTACTTATACAGCCTCTTTGGAAGGAAGGTCTACTATGTGAACTGATCATTGTGATCTCATTTTCCCCTTTCTTCATTCAGTTTGTCTCAATGCATGCTATTTGGACATAACCAAGACTTATGCTGGTTTTCTGTTGTTTCTTGCATCTCCATCCAGAAATGCAACTGTTCCTGTCATTCACCTTGAACTCTACTTCTTTGAAAATTCCTCCGTATTCCAAGCACACACTAGTATCCAGCCAGAGCAAATAAACACCTGTTTTGCAAGTCTTTAGAAAATGTAAGTGTGCGGTATGTTGGTGGAATACCTGGAAAAGGACATTTCAAGCTCAGTCATGTACCTCAATAGCAGAACATACTCCCTACTTCCTAACCTTACGTGTGAAACTGAAAGGCTGGAAAAATTAATTGTTCTGTTGCTTCTGCAGCACTGTGGAAAAGCTCTTAACATTTTTTAAATTAAATTAATCCCAGAGCAGTAACTAAACATGTTATATGTTCAAAATATCAAAAATGTTCCCTGTGCCTCATACACAGACTTCTAGATTGATTTATGTATACATTAAATACCCAGCTTTGATATTACTAGCTAGTTCTACATTTTATGCATGCTTCCTTAATTTCTTCAAAATTTATATGAAATATTCATATGCGGATTGGGAGAGTTTATTTCGTTAGCTATAAAATAAGAGTTGGCATTCATTATTTAGTAGTTAAATTCTGCCTTCCAGTTTTTGTGGTTTTTGCTGTTCTAATTATTCTTTTCCTAATGGAGGTAATTATACAGTGGTACAACACTAGGTCAAAAAATATCTGGCCAATGTTTAAAAAGAAACTTAAGTATCATTATTTAGAAGTCAGAAGGTGATGCCAGTGTACAATGGTTGCTTAACCCTGTGGAGGTGGAAACAATATGTTTTTTGAATCTTACATCTTTATTTGTCTAACTTTTAATTAGGGTGGATATTCATGGTGACAACTGCAAAAGCAATATGTACCTGTAGTATTAAGTTCACCTGAATGAAGTATGCAAACAAGCTACTTCCTTAACTATTACCCAGTCTTGCTATTCTTGCTCACACTGTAGAGTCCTGTATTTCTAGAGTAATACTTTCAAGCTTTTGGGAGTACTTTTGGATTAAGATTGCTCTTAATGGATTGCATAAATTGTTGCAGCTCCAGTGAAGCCAAGAAAATCACGGAATATTTGGCCTATCTAATAAAAATGAAGACCTATTGAAAACAAAATAAACTAATTTTCAGAATGAAGGACCTGATCCTACAGAAATTTGTTATTTTCTTTAAAAAAATGATTTAGATATTTACAACACAGCATCTACATCTGGGCCAGTCATGTCAGAATTTCCTCATACTCAAGGGAGAATCAAACAATTTTAGACCATACTTCTTATTCCATTATTATCTACTTAGAGGTGTAAGGAATCACACCTTAAAGTAGAAGTTTTTATCTGCTGAGGAAAACTGAAGTGACTAACTCAGGTGCACATGCCTACATTAGGAAATCCTAATCCCCTTGTTTTGATGGATCCTGTCCTAGCTCCTGAAATTTTCACTGTACAAAAAAAGAAACCAACTAAAATAATAAAACAAATGTATTGAGGTCCTGAATGTAGCAAGCTACTTCTACAGCTTCTATTTTCTGTGCAATATTGTCAACAAGTAATGAATGCGAAAATAACAAAAAAAAAGCAAAATAGCTGGAGAGTACTTGTTGAAAAAGATATCTCAAATTCTTTTTCCCTTACTGTTTGTGCTATAAGAAAGTAAAGTATGAGGGAAATGATCAAAACTTAATAGAACATATCTTAAACACTGATTTAGAAATTTCCATAAGATTTTGAAAGTCAAGCTTTTATTTTCTTTTTTTTTTTTTTTTTTAATCCTCTTTTGGGTAGTGTCTGATTTGCAGTAATCTTCTGTATCTGATCTGCTACTCATTAAATTGTTGTTGCCTTTCCTGAAGCTTCCTGGCTTTGGAGTTTGGCTGGGGATTTAGTTACAAGACAAAGCAGAAGCAGACTGAGGTTGTTTGTCTCTTGATTCTCTCACTACTTTGCCTGTCCTCCCTGTATTAAAGAACTCATTGTTCAGGTATAGGCTTTTTTCCATGAGGATTCTTCTTTATATTTAATTTACTATTCAAGATTCTCCTTCTCGTTCTTCATTCTGTGAACATATTGATAAAATGTAAGGTAATGTGCTGATAGCAACACAAATAGTGTGATTTATCATTCATGCCTCACTTTTTAATGTCTTCACTAACACAGAACTGTTGGTGTGTTCCCAAAGAGGAAAAAGATAAAAAATAAAATAACTGTCTTAAAGAGATGAGGGGAGGGAAACGAAGGCTGATGACAGCTGTTCTTCCAGACAGTAACATGGGAGCTCAGAGGACAAAAGCAGAGGCATTGCAAAATGTTCCTGGGGACACATCACACCATCTCATATCACCTAAATGTCTCCTTTATTTGATACTAATAACACTATGCTGTGGTCAACTATATAATAAAAATCCCATCAGTAGCAATGGAGTTACTCATGCATGACTGACTAATTCCTCCAGTGTCAACAAATAGAGTTTGTAATACCCTGTGGCACAAAAGGTTAGTTCTACTGTCACTTCATCAGTGGAAAGAGTGCATCTTGTCTTTCTTGGGTCAATATGATCCTGCACTTGATTACTCATATAAATCATAAACTGCAGATGTGTTATTATGTCAGTGATAAATAGTATAAAAATCTGTCTGTTTTCAACAGGTTATTTGCTCTGACTCCTTTAGAAAAATGAGCAGAAATATTAAACTCAGTCTCACATTTTTTGAGACAATATACTACTACATGATTAAAAAATTTATTACTGAATTAGTTGCTATTTCACAAGCCTCAAATGCAACAAACTATTTCAATTACTACACAGGTGCACAGCACAGAGTCACCATCAGATCTGTGGTGCACAACAAAACTGAAAAGCTCTTCAGCTAAATGATTTTTAGGCTTTTTGTATACTTAAACTGACTAATTTAAAATAATTATAAATTAGCAACATTTTATGATTTGAAAGAGGATGATGGTAGCAGTACTTCTTTCAATTATGCCTTTATGACCATAGCAAGTGGACTGTGTGATTCACATCCACAGCTATTAAGGTGCCTTTGTTATAACCTCAAGCCTTTATCTTATCCTAGATGGACTTCATAAAATGATGGTTCCCACCTTTGGGATTTATTAAGCAGATGTGTTGTCCTTCACAGTTCTGACAAAGGTCAGCCTCAGAATGTTGCTGCTCCCTACAAGCAATTACCAGAAAATACTAGTATTGGAAATGCTTGATATCTTAAACCTCAGGATAATGGTGCTGGGACTTTCCAGCTCCAGAACAGGCTGAATCTAAATTCTATACATCTGACTCCAGAAATGTGTTGAGTGGCTGCCATCTCTTTTAATACAGCCAAAGTGTTCTATTTTTAACAATGGACTAATTTAATCAGCATAGCTGGAATTTGGCTACGACAGGGGAAAGGACTGTTATTGTCTCATTTATTTAAGTTGCCCCATTTTTCCAATGTAAATGCAGTTGCTGAGCAGAAAAATCCTTGCAAAAATTGTCAAATCTTGTTACTGTTTTGGGTCTAGTTGGAAATCTTGTGCATGGCACATAATTTGGAATACAAAGAATAAAGGGCAATGCACTCCAGCGACATAACAATAGCAATTGTAGAATAATTGAATTGCAACATGTTATATGCCACCTTGTGACCTGGGGATCTGTGAACAGCTGCATAAAGATGCGAAGAAGTGAAGAGGAATAACATCACTGCTTCTAATAATGGTGAAAGAAAAATACTAGTCCACCAAAGTACTGGTGCCAGAGTTGCATAGCTGTTCTTAAATTATGATGAATATTCTAGGCCTTGGGAACATTGAGAGATGTGAAAACCTGGCTTATTTGAGTTACTGTGGTTAAGAATACATGCACAAGGACAGGAAGAAATCCTCCCCTCTTCTGAACTACATTAAAACAAACAAACAAACAAACTCCAAAGCCTTAATGATTTTCTAACTTATTTTTTCAATTATTTCTAACTGAAATTAGTTGTATCACATAAACCAAAGTAGCAATTGACAAGTCCATGTATTTCTCTTAAGGCTAAGGCTAACTGAAAGATGTCTGAGCATCCTTCTCAGTCTCTCACAGCCCAGTCCAGCTTTAGCTTTTTCACTCCAAATACAATAGCTTTAGCAAACTTACCTGGAATAGATCTAAGTGTTGATCGGAAAGATGAAAAAGACCCGAGAAGAGTGGGAATTTTATTCCTTATTCTACCATATTCTCCAACTGAACTTTGGGAACCACAGTGTACTCTTAACCGCCATTGAGCAAAGTACTAAATACAGGTCTTTCTATCACTTCTTGCAAAGGCACTAACCTTGAATCACAATCAGAAAATAAGCTTCGTTTGCTTCTGAACTAAGAACAAATTTGATGCACCACCACTGATTTAGCTACAGCTAGGCTCATGCAAAACTGATGTGCAAGTAGTAAGAAAATTGTAAGAATAATTTGAAAATATCAGTGCAATATGTGTCTATCCAGGCAGGAGCTTGCTGCAGAATGCAGCACATATAATTATATCTTTATTTTTCACGTAGAATTTTCTGTGAGCACTTATCACATATGAGTTCTCTCTTTCCACTAATGACAGTTGGAAACTGCAGAGCATTAGAAATCTGATGAGCATCAATTGCAAATTGCTTCTAGGGTGTGGTGTGAATCAATTAATATCTTCTGTTCTGACATAAATTCAAAGGCTACATTTGTCAGAAGCATATACTGGTATAATTGTAGAATATGCAATATCTATTGATGAGTATTTGGAGAGAAATATAGAGATAATTATATACAACTGTACTTATAATGCAACAAAATCAGTGTCATTTCTACTGATCTTCACAGAGGCATAAAATAGACTCAATGCTAATAGTTCTGTTAATTGCATATATCCTTATGCATATTTCATACTACCTCAGAATAACAAGAAGCGCAACTCTTAGCAGGACATTTACTAGCTAAAGCCATTAGAAAAATAAAAGTTAGTTTACAAAGAAAACAAGAAAAGAACACCACAGAAAGCTGTAGATGAAAAAACTGGTCTCAGTTTTAAGAACAGATTTTTGTAATAATTCAAATGCTTTCTTTTAATGGGTCTAAACGCATATTGTCCTGTTTTATTTTTAATGTTTTGAAAAAGAAAGACAACATGAAGTTTTTTATTTAAGCATCTTCTGTTGCATGAACTCCTTGTTTTCTGTAGCAGGCAGATCTTCATAAACTGGAGACATCCAAAAATATCCAAACATGATTTGAATGATTTTAGAAATAATTAATATTTTCTGAATGTTGAAGGTGACTAAAATTTTGCTTGGAGAATTCCCTTAGAAACAGTTATTTTACTTCAAATACTTAATCATTTCTCCTTCTTCTATTTCCCCTCCTTCGTTCCCATAGCTGCTTTTTTGTCAGGTCATGGGGTTTCTTTTCTATCACTTTTCCTTTCCTAACACTGTGAGTCTATCTTCTTCCTACTCCTCATTACCCTTTCCTGCCCCAGGAAGCATGCTAAGCCCAAGACTCCTATGTTTAGTGTTTTCTCCAGCTCTTGCCCTGGGATCTGCAGCTCCGTTTCCTCTCCTGGATGAAATGTCAGCCCACGTTCTCTCTTGCCATGAGGGGTGAGAGGGGGAGGCCGTTGTGTTGGTGGAGCAGCCTGCTGTTGCTCCCACCATGAGGTAGGACTGGTGAGCAGCAATCATGGAGCTGCCTGGGAAAAGGTGGCACCCAGCCACAGATGCCCTGGTGTCTGTATCAGTGACAGTGGCCACCAAACCTGCAGTCCAAGCTCTCCAAATCTTGTATGTATGCAAAGCACCCATGTCAGAACTGTTTCACATTGCAATCAGGTCCTAGTGCCAAGTAACAGCCCTTAATGTATCACCTTGTATCTACAGCTGCCCATGGGGTTCCCATGCTTCTCGCTCTAAGCTTACATGAAGGTCCTTGTAGCTCTTGGACATGAGAAGACTTCATCGTGTCACTCACACATGACATCTCTGAAACGGTAACAAGTGTCATCTTACTTCAATTTTTGATATAAAATATTACTGCTACTGCTACTATTGCTACAAATATAAATGCGGTTTCTTGAATTATTTTGTAATAAATTATAAAGGTGAAGAGAATATCTCCAGGGCGAATGTTGCAGAACCAAATAGTAAAACTGGAAGGCCCCTCCTGTAGATCTTGGGAAGACAAACATCTGAGAGATGATCCACTCTGCTTGTAGCACCCTTACCAGTAAAGCAGTAAGGGAAACAATTTTTAGAATGAGTACACCTGTGAACAGGAACAGCTAGAGTAAAAGAAAGTAGCCAGGTTGAGAGCGAGATGCTGTGGAAGGTCTTGCTAGAAAAGAGTCAGAGCTCTTTACAATGCCAGCTGAAACCTTGAGGAGAGGACAATAAGGGTGAGTAATATTGCTGAAGAGTCAACATAGTTTCTGTAAAGGGAAGCCATGACTCACAAATCTGTCTGAGTTCTTTGAAGGAGTCAACCAGCGCTAGGATAGCATATCAGTAGTCAACTTAGTGGCCTGAATTTAATTAAATTAAAATGAAATTAAATGATGCACTTTGTGTTTTAAAAATGTTCTATCATCGATAAGAGTGAACTCTTTTTTTTTCAGATTAATTAGTGGTTGAAAGAAAAATAGAAACTTCATTCCAAACACTGAGCTGAATGAGAGAAAACCCAACTGAATATTTATGTCACTGGAAATTACTGAGTGAAAACTAAAAATTGCTATAGCTTACTCATGGCTGCCTCAATGTTTATAGAAAATGGATGTCTGTTGGCAGAGTGGTTGAAGAGGAAAATCAAAGCTGTGTGAAAAAGAGAAGTGGCTTATCTTTGGCAGGGGAGAACATACTTAGACCAATTAATGTAGACATTATATCATATAGCTACAAAGTGCCAATGTTTAGGAATAGTCTGAGTAGCCAAGACTTGGTCACTTGGAAAGTATTCTCAAAGATTTTACTTTTTCTCTACCAAGTTATCTAAGTCTTTGTTGCATAAATTATCTCTTTAATACTTTCAGTGAGTTACATTTCACTGTTTTTATGATAATTTAGGAGTTCCTACACATTTGTTCTGTTGAATTCTCTATCCTGGGATTGTTCTTGACTCGATTTTGTATGTTTTGTCATATATTTCCTGCATTGCAGAACACTATTAACACTTAACTATAGTATGTTTGGAGAAAGAAAACAACGGAATGAGTATCACAGCTGAAAGGAAACAAGAAAAGAAGTTGAACTGACATATTCTGGTTAGAATTACCTGCAGTTTTGTCTGGGAAGAATATGGTAATGTATTCTCCTCCCTGGGAGCTCAATGTATCTGTGTAAGGATTGCTGCTGCCCATTGTAGCTGGAGCCTCAAGGAATTTGAGGAATTAAATCTTTATTCACCTCTTTGCTGAGAATTTCCTGATTTCTTTTTTCTTCTTTCTTTTTTCCACTCTGGTTTCCATTGTTTGGGATGAAGAAGTACAAACATTTTGTGGGAGTTGGCTTTGTTCTGTTTCAACAGTACAGGGACCATATTTCAAGAGCTATTGGCTTTGTACCCTGATTCCCTGTCTTTGGCAACCCAGTGTTATGAGACATTTCCTTAACTACTTCCTTAATGCATGCTGTTGCGAACAACCTGCACCTGTAGAATATATGGTTGATGTTGTCAGGCTTCATTCTGACTGCACAGAAGAAAAATTAATATCCCATGCAGCTTGGTATTGCCATGGATTGGAGTACATGATGCAAACCTTTTTAAGGTACTGACAACTTTCAATGTGATATTTCAGCAAATTTCCAGCACTAGTGATTTATGTAGCTAACTTTATAAACTGCAGTTTTATAGAAGAAGTGTTAAATTAAGTCTTCATCATAAATTGTTGGCTTTCCTTATGCCTTTACAAATGAAAAATTTAAAACCAATACTGCAACTAAACAAAATTGTCATTTTATTAAACCTAGCTTATGATGCAATAACTCTGTTGAGCTGCTATTTTCATTTAGATATCAATATTCTGCACATTTTTAAAGAAGTATACGAAGTCTCAGATGGTGGTAATAAGGAACAAAGTCAGGCTTATAAAGTGTCAACTTGCACACAGCCAGGGCAGTGATTTAGCCTAGTGAAAGATATAATCAAAGCTTGCAGAAATAGCCTATTTTAGAAAATAGCCATGTAATGAAAGTTGCCCCATAATACTACTACCCAAACAGCTACAATTCTGCGGTGTGTTGACCATGGCTGGCTGCCAGATGCCCACCCAGCTGCCCTCTCATTCTTCCTCAACAGGACAGGGGGAGAAAATAAGAAAAAGCTCAGGTCAAGATAAAGACAAGGAGGTCACTTACCAGTTATCATCATGGGCAAAACAACCTTAACTTGGGGAAAATTAATTTAATTCTTTGACAATTAAAATAGAATTAGTGCGAAACAAATTAAAGTTAACACAATACCTTCCCCCACTCCCCTTTTTTTGCCAGGGTCAATTTCACTCCTTCATCCCCAGTTCCTCTTCCTCCTTCCCCAACCTGAGCGGTGCAGGGGGATGGATAATGGGGGTTGTGGTCTTGCCATAACAGCATCCCTCTGCCACTCTTTCCTCCTCACACTTTTCCCCTGCTCCAACATGGGCTGGACTTCCCACAGGCTGCAGTCTTTCAAGATAAACTTGCTCCTGTGTGGGCTCTCCACAGGCTGGAGTTCCTTCAAGGGATGTCCACCTGCTCCAGCACTTAGGAAAATGCAATATATATTTTATTAGGCAAAAAAATATATTTGGAAACCTGGATTCATGCTCTTTTTCATGTCACTGATATTCACAAGTAGCATTTAACCTTTAGGAAGTAGGAAAGGTTTTCATATTCTTTGGAGTAACCAGATCTAACTCTTTTATAACCTCATTTTTCTGTTCATACTGTTCTGGAAGATGAGGTATCTGTTTGGAATTACATTGGGTGGGAAAAAAAAGGTCTTTTCTTGATGTTAGGATTAATTTTTGTCAAGATGAGTTTTATGACAGCTTTCTGTAACAGTCCTTAGCTCATTTTTTTCATAACTCTAGATATTTTTAAGCTTTATTTTTTCTTGGTGATGCACAAGGAACTAAACTACACAGAGAATTATCTCACTTTAAATTTTACCAACTTGAATCTCTGTAATGCACCTTTTCACTATGTGCAAAATGAAATGGGAGTTTATATAGAACTGTAAAATCATGACACAAAATGACTACCTTAGAAGACCAAGAACCTTTTTATTAAGATTGGAAAATAAATTGTATACAAAAAACTTTTTACTACAGCTTTAGGAATATTGTTATTTAAATTTCACGTTAATTTCTTGACAGAGTGCATTTGGAATATAACAAAAAAACACCAAACACCATCTCATCACGGCAAGTCCCACTAACACTTCATCAGGACTACTTGGTGTAGCTAGCGTTCCTCATCATGCAGTGTGAAACAGCTGTGACCTGCAATCTTTCCGTATTTACTTTCTGTCTGCTTCCAACTCTAGCAGTAACTAGTGAAACACAAGGAAGTAAAAGCTAAAGGAAAATATGATGCTTACAAAGAAGATTGCAGAAGGGAAAGCAGCTCGGGACTTGTGTTTAAATCTCTGTTGTTAAGACTTACCTTCTCAAGCTGAACTGTAAGAATTTTTATGCACTAATTTTGTGGGCATTTGACTTTGTATTTTTAAGCTTGTGGTTGTTTGGTTTTGGTTTTGGTTTTGGTTTTTCCAGGAAGGTTAAACTTGTATGTTCTTAAGACTGGATCTTGTGCTGCTAAAAAGAAAAAAATAGAAAGAACAAGATAATTAGCATTTTTTGGCTCCCTCTGATAAAGTCCATAGTTTTATGCTGTCTGGTTAATACCTGTGAGTTAGCAGCACTGAATGGC
Organism: Ibidorhyncha struthersii; assembly: GCA_013398815.1. Lineage (NCBI taxonomy): Eukaryota > Metazoa > Chordata > Aves > Charadriiformes > Charadriidae > Ibidorhyncha > Ibidorhyncha struthersii. Next base: position 165,573 of record VZSZ01010956.1, on the reverse strand, counting down.
ATGTTTCATGTTATGCTGAATCTACTAGTGTCTAATGTTTTAATAATATTTAGATTCATAAGATAAAAGTTTTCAATGGTCTGCTAATAAACACTGAAACACACAAACAGGTCTTTTCAGGGTGCAATTTTGTTGATATAGGATGTAGAGGCAGTAAGAATCTTTCAACCAGGAGAACAGCTTCTTCCTGTGGGGAACAAAAAACCAAAAGCCAACCATGAATGCTCTCCAAGCCCACATACAACACCTTTTTAGGGAATAAAAAAAGAACAAGAATTGATTGTGATTACAAAGTTAAGAAAAAGGAAGGAAAAAGCAAAAAGCAGCTAGAGAGAAATCATACAAAATCCATTCTTTTGGCCGGGTTGTGAGAAAACCCCAAACCAAACCAACCACCTTCCTTATAACATTCAGGAGAGGAAGATCTTTTCCTATTCATGTGATCAAGCCTCTGGAGTAAAAACTTGATGGAAAATGTTTTGCCTGATGATATTTCACCAGTCTCCTCCTAATCCAGTGGGTAGGATAGTAAATGTATTACACAAATTACATATGTGCAAGCAGTTCAGGAATAGGTCTCACAAACCTTATTCCCTGAAGGTACAGTAGTTAAAATGAGGCTCTTCTTGCTTCAATAGAAAGTCCATTGAAGAGAAATACATCTTTTTTTTTAACTGATAATCCAGCATTCAAATTGCTTTTTCTTAAAATGCAATGGATATTTGTCCAATAGGGAAAACAAAACCCAATTCTGTATTCTATATGTAGGCGAAATTTCCAGTGCAGTAAACTTAGTTAACCATCTACTGTATCATTCACATTTTCAAAGACCACTGAAAAACTTCAATAATTCAACTTTTGGAAGAATTGACAAGTTGGTAGAACTAGTTCCATAGGGGGAAAAAAATGATTATTTTAGAAAGCAAAAATATGGTTAGTTTAAAGGGAAGTTTTTCTTGGATGAGAACTTCAAGCCTGGTTCCCTCGCTTATGGTAGCAGCATGCAATCCACATTAACAGGATAAATTGGGAGAAGTCAGCAGTCAATTTGACTAACTAGAAAAGGTCTCATATAGAAGCACAAAATGCAACTGTTCTTAAGTTACTGTACTTGTTACATTTTCATGTATGTATTATGGAGCTAGTTTTTGAAACAGAGGGAAAATCAGATTAAGTCCAAATTTCAAAACCAAAAATCCACTGTCAATATTATTTGGATTTCTGAGGGATGTAGCTAATAACCAAAGCCCTTATTTATTTACTACTTTGATTCTCAAACAGAAATTCAGAACTTTCCTTTTTTTCCCATGTCTGGTTTCTGAAGACTTATTATTTAATACGGGACTCCCAGCTAAAATCCAGCCACTGCCCACCTAAATGATACATGTAATTTTTTGAGTGTGGAAGATAATTTTCACTTTGGCAACTAAAAGTGTTTTAGAGCAATGATGCCAGATGTTAAGCAGTTGCTGTATTCTATTCTAGAAATGATTGCTTTCAGACGTAATTGAAGTGATTCCTGTACACCCACCACTTATGTATCCTTGAAGTATTTTACATAATTATAAGACAATATTCAGCCCATGACTGAATAAGGAACCAGTGGTTTTTATTTCTTTACTGAATCTGAACATTAGAAGTTTGAGCTATTTCAGGATTTTGGGCCAATTTTAGTAGCAGTTCTCTTAAGATTGAGACCAGCCCCCTCAGCTGTGGTACGGAGCTGGGACCCTACCGTGTCTGCTGTTACTACAAACCTAACTCAGCTCAGAAAGATCCTATACTTCATTAGCAACTAGTCAAGGTATGCAAGTCTGCTGTCTCTTCCCCATCTTCCCCCAAAGCCTTGAATATTTGCTTTTAATGCTGATATTGCATGCCAGTTTTCAGCTGGCACGGTTGTATTAGGTTTGTATCTATTTGTACTGAATTAAATATTTAGATTTTTTTCCTTTTAAAATAAACAATTAAAAGATAAACTCTATTAGCTTTGTGAAGTACTTAAATCTTTTTAAAGCTTGATCTTAACTTGAGCATCAATTTTACTTCAGCATTTGAGATGCTGGCTTTGTTATAGGAGTTCAATGAAAGGAAGAACAATAACATTTTTAAAGCGCAATTCAGATAAATAGCTCGCAGGATATTTCTAAAATTATTTTACTCATGCAATTTTGATATTTGTGAATACTTAGTACTGACTTTTTTAGCACAAAAATTACTTATCTGGGGAGGTTTGAAAATCATACTGTTTCACTGACAATATATAGAGAAATAAACAGCAGGGGAAAAATAGTGTATTATGACAGCCTGTTAGGCTGTAAGGTATAGGGTAAACCAGGGAACTGAAAATCGGGAAAAAGAAAAAAAAAAAACAAAACAGAAAAAAACCCCCTAACCACGGAAAAGCAGAAACAGGTGGGTGGGAAAAATGCTGGAGGGAACAGAAACTGCTGCAAGCAAGATTTACCATAATCATTCACGGAAGGTTTGCAAAAGGATATTACAGCTACCTGGGACAACAGAGCCTAGGGCCATTTTGGCACACAAACTAGAGAGAAACTGTAATGCAGTAATACACTGTTTCGGGATCCAATCATAATAGAAGTGTTTGGAAGGCAGAAGGCGGCAAAACTGGTCAAAATGTGAAAGTCAGCTTATTTTCTTGAAGTAAATAATATTGATGCAATGACACCGTCAGAGGTTTTTGTCTTCCACAGACAGTATGAGGACTGTCATATCTGCCCCAAAAAAGTAAATGTCTTGCAGATTGAAGTTGAGCATTCTTTACGTTAGTTTAATCTTGGAGACTGGCACTGGCTGAAAATAAGCAAACATTGACATCAAGAACAATTCCTATCACAGTAAGATGGTCCCACTCCATGGGCTCTGACAATAAAACACCTTTGTGTACATAAATCTCCTGGATTTAACAACTCTTCACAACTGTAGGTTAGTAATGCAATACATATCTTCATTGTTTCAATTGTAGAAAAGGAATTTTTTCCTCATCTGTTAATGGCAGCCTCACTGTGGCTACTACTAATGATTGCTGATGTGTCTTGCAAATTTTGTGACTTTGCTTATGAGGTTTTCCATCTTTTCTGTCTTTTTTGTTATTTATATATGTATATAGGAAAGAACTGGGGAGATATACTCAATGGTAATATGTTGTTTTTATACTGGATTTAGTGTTGAAAAACTATGACAAGAGGGAATGTAGACGTGCTAGCCACTCTGTCACCCGATATCATTTTATTTAAAAGGGGTCTCAACTGCTGATGTGGCAGATCTGTGATTGCAAGCACCTAAGAGTTAGGCATCGCAGCACTCAGGGGTACAAGCTCTCCTCTGCAGAGCTACAGCTCGATAAGCTGCTCAAGCTATGAAACCGGGCTGATATGAAAAGGGGTGGACCTGCCTGTCTTCTCCTTCCCTTCCTGTGAGTCGTTCCAGCCTCACCTCTGTGTCAGCATTAATTATGCAGTGAATTAGATCACCTCACCAACCTGACAATATATTTACTCTCTTTTGCTGTAGCTGTCTACCAGATCAGTTTCTTGAACCGGTTTATGGCACAGCCACCTGGTTGCAAGGGTCGGGGAAGTCAACATGCTTTCCACCACAGCAACGGAGAGGAGTAGCAGCCTGGGCTGAAACCATCTTACAGTGTCCTGGACCCACAGCCGCTGTAGTGGGAGTGCTCTTCAGCCTGAGCCTGGCTACAGGATGTGCCTGAGGAATGTACTACGAGTTGTCTCCAACACTGAGAACTGGAGCTACGAAGCTTCCTAAACTGCCCATTAAATTTGTGTCTGAGAGCACCTGATTCCTGGTCCCTCAGCTCTCTTTGCTTGTTTTCCTCCTCTGTAAGCTGAAAAGGACAACATTCTCCTTTTCCTGTGCTTTCTATGGATTCTGTATTTCTGTAGCCAGCTGTCCTGCACGCCTGTGTGAAGCACCTGGAACGACAGCACCGTGACCTCAGGGGAGGAGGAGAAAGGATGAAGTCAAGGATATCTCTCACTTTTACAGTGATACAAATGAAAAATAGCAATGTGTTTACTGGGACTGAAATCTGTAACCCTGGCCAACTGTAACTAATTCATTCTGATTTCTAGTGGCTATCGATAAATCAAGCGTGAATACTGGTTGCTGTGGTCAATTAAGCCTTTCATTTTATTGAGTAGTTCTATAAATAATTAGATAAAAACTATGTAAATCATCACAAATGTGTTATAATTATCTTGACAATTATTCTGTATCTCAGTGGGTACAGGGGAAAATGAAACCTGTTCCTAGAGCATTTCTCGTTGCTAAGAAACAGTTACTTCAGTCATAGAAATTGTCTCTCACACCAGATACATTATTCTGGCAAATTGGACTTTCAGATTGAGTACCAAGGGAAAGAGGAACAATCAGAAATAGAGACAATTGTTATTACAGAGCTGCATGGGGTCTAGTATATGTGTGTCAAAGATTCTGGTTTCATGTCTGCCTCTGTTTCTATTTCCATGAATTCTTTTTTCTTTCCTTTTTTTTTT